>JAAGKR010001919.1:0-109052 GCA_011419295.1 Clarias macrocephalus
TGTGATATGTCATAAGATTAAAGCCAAACTATTTTTTAAACTTTTAGCCATTTTTTAAACAGTACAGTACAGTAAACTTTTGTAGGTTTGTGTCAGTTATAATGAAGCGCTTACGAAGGCGCTATGTCATTCTATTATCCTTGAATAAAACGTCAATATTAATATTGAAATAATTAATAATAAAAGGTAGAATTTTTTTCCCTCTTTTTTTTTGGGGGGGGGTTGATTTCAAACCTAATATTTCATCAGATGCAAAAACATAACTTAGAGTGAATAATAGTTTTTTAATATGTATGAGCTGTCATAAAGAGGTTATGACACCTAAACAAAGCGACATATTTGTAAGTTTGTATTATGGGAGTTTCCAAGCTGCCTGATTTGGATGATGTGATGATGTGATATGTCATAAGATCAAAGCCAAACTATTTTAAAAACTTTTGTAGGTTTGTGTCAGTTGTAATGAAGCGCTTACGAAGGCGCTATGCCATTCTATTATCCTTGAATAAAATGTCGATATCAATATTAAAATAATGAATAATGAAAGGTAGTTTGTTACTGGAAACATTTTTTTTCCACCTTTTTTTTTGTGGTTTATTTCAAACCTAATATTTCATAAGATAAAATTATCTCCCAAGATTTCAACGCTATAAATTCTCTTCTCGCACCTTATGTGCATAGGTGTGCGTGTGTATGTGTGTGTGTGTGTGTGTGTGTGTGTGTACAACCCCCTAAGCAGATCTATATGGTAAAGTAGCTAAGTGCTACAGTGTGTCAAAATGACTAAGTTGCCAGATCTGTAAGGATAGTGCGCTTGGCTGTGATAGATTATTCATAATGTTATCTTCAGGGACCAGGTGAGAGAGTTTTATTTTATTTCTCTGGCTGGAACAGCCAATCACAATACACTACACTGTGCCACCTTGTAGCTTTAATACAATAGGGACTGTCGCTGGGAGCTTATACAGTGCGTTACAAACGTAGTGAGCAGGAAAGCATCTCAAAATGCACACTATAGCTTACTTGAATACCTGATGTTTGAAAAAATAAATTGTTGTGTTGTGCATTTTGAAATGCTTTTCTTTTTACCGCGGTTGTAAAGAGCGGCTAGCGGTTATAACCTCTCCTCATACACGGCTTCCTGATTAACCGTCAACAAACGTAATGGGGTAATTAAAAAAAAATCAGACGGTAACGTAATGTAAACCGTCCCCTGTCCCCGTCTATTATTTTCCGTCTCCTTGAACGGACGAAGGACGTCCGAGCACGCACGCACGCACGCACGCACGCACGCGTCCTCCCATCGGCGTCGAACGAATTAATAAATCAATCCATTAGGACACCACGAAACACGAAAGAGTTTTATAGCCGTGAAAGTCTCGAGTCCCCACCGAGGCATCCGTTCCCGAAAGTGTCCTTGTGCGAGTGTGTGTTTCGGGCTGTCGCACCAAATCAGTACCGAGACAGTGAAGAGGGGACGGAGATGGAAGGACAGCCGGATGGTGAAATAGGGCTCGGGACGGACAGGTGGAACCGCTCAGAGGTGGAGAGACAGCCTTTTTTTATTTTTCATTTTTTTTAAGGAGGTAATTAAGTCGCAGGTGGTCTCAGGCGAAGGGGAGGGGCTTGGCGCTGGGGTAATTAGTGTCTGGAAATTGGAATTTTTTTAGAAGTCATATATGACGGGGAGAGTAATAAGGAGTGCAGCCATCCGGCACAAGCAGGAGAAATTCCCTTTAAACTTAGTGCTCTAAAAACATCCATTCATTCTCTCTCTCTCTCTCTCTCTCTCTCTCTCTCTTTCTCTCTCAGAATGATCATGTGCTAGTAAAAAAAATAAAATAAAATAATAAAAATCACAAGTTCCAGCACTCATTAAAAACAGAAACTCTGGTATATGAGGAATGTGAAGGACAGTAGAGGGGCATTACTTTGTTTTTGCTTTTTATGTTTTTTTTTTTCCTTTTCTTTCCTGGCAGGAGCCGAGACCAAAGCAACAACTGGTGCCTGGTGTTTGTTGTTGTGTGTACTGTGTATATATATATATATATAGTCCTCAGGAATAGTTCTCCAGGCTTCTTGAAGGACTTTTTGGCACGTTTTTGGCTCGCGTTTCCAGTCCAGACGCTCTACCCGAGCAGTTACAGAGGAATCTTTTTTGTTTGTTAAGTCACACAATGACCTATGAATCATTAACATTAATAAAAACATCTAATTGGAGGCATGAACCTGGAGGAACAGGTGCAGGGGATGACTGATGACCAGGCCGGTGATTAATATGCAGGTGGTTTGAAAAGATGAAAGGGGAAAGGAGGTTGCTGCTGAGGTTGGTACAGAAAAACACATTTTTAATTGCATCTTTGTAGCAAACCATTTGTTTTCATTTCTTTAATTTAGTTATCAATTTAACCAAATTTTAATTGAATTTCTAATTTAAATTTTATCTACATTATTGGAATATGAAGAAATATGGGGCGGCCCATCAAGTTTATATATATATACACACACACACAGTATATACAAGTTTGTTTTTAGTATTTAATAAATAAATTTTAGATTATGAGGTGTTACATTTAAACTGATAAATGAGATGTTAAAATAATGAAATAATGAGATGATTAAAATTTTTATATAAAAAATTAGTAATCTCATTAAAGTAACAAAATATTAAATATTAAAGTCTAAATAATTACATCATAATTTGAGTTCATAAGTCAAAATAATAATATACTTTATTAAAAAAAAAAAAAAAAAAAACACAGTACCGAGGACGTAGGATCATTAATCAGTCTTTGTAAACTTGCTCTGTGACAGAGTGAGGACCGCCGCGGCTCGCTCGCTCCTTTATGAACTATTATTTCTGCATTTTTATACAGAAAGTTTAATCCTGTTTTTGCATTGTACTTATTTTAGCTTGTCGGTCTTAATATAAAGTAGGTTTTGGATATCAATTTAATGTATAATCTGTATTTATTATTTTATTTATTATTAACTAAGTCATAATGGAAAAATTATTTTAAATACAGAAATAATAATTCATATTTGCTTGTAGTACACTTGGACTTTAATTCCCTCAAGTGGGAAAAAATGTGTACTAAAACCTTTTCAGTTCCTGACACGTCAAATTTAAAAATGCAACTTATAATCAGTTTGTAGTGAGGCCTCCTTTAAAGTACTGTAAAATAAATAAAACAAACAAATAAATAAAAAATAAATTAATAAATAAATAAATATTTCCATAAGGTATAAGTAAGCGAAAAGTACAAAATATAACCCCTCAAATGATAAATAAATTATAAAAGATATACAATTATAAAAATAAATACAATATAATACAAAGTTCTATATATTTTAATAATATATATATATAATATACTTTTAAATATAAAAGTAAAACTATATCTAAAATAAATCTATGCAAAGATAAAAAATATAATAACTGATGTAATGATCATTATAATATCATCATTAGAAACTTTAAAAAAATCTAATTTTCAAATTTAAAATTTAACAACTGAACAAATTAAAAATTTTCAGTTGTTGAATTTCAAATTTGAAAATTTGAAAATTAAACAATTGTGAAATAAATGTAAATTTCCAGTTGAATTTGTAAATACAGTGACGTTTAAATCATACAAAGCTACCTCCAGTTTGAATTCAATTTAAAATAAACCTATAAAATAAAATAAAATAAAATAGTAATTTACTCAAATACAAACAAAATGATAACATAAAAAAGATAGTTTAAAAAAATATTTTATTTTGGTTTTTAAATTAATAATTAAATTATTTTATTAGATGTGGGGGGGTGAATACTTTCGCACTCAGCAGAAAAAGAAAAAAAAAAGCATGTGAAACGGAACATTCTGCAAAGTTGTGGGGAATGTTGAAAGTGGTGATTTAATGTTACTTAAAATCGAACACACACACACACACACACACACACACAGTCATCCCCTGCAGCCAAGGCAGTCTAACTAATGTTTTATCCATGCAACCTAAAAGACTCTGAGCCTCACACACACACACACCTGCAGAAACGATGTGTGTGTGTTTATGCGTGCATGTGTGTCACCCAGTTGTGAGCATTATTTTTATAGTGACCAGGTGACCACGGCGCAGTGGGCTCGACCGCACCGTCGCCGTGATTTATGCCGCGGAGCGTCGGCTTTATGATGACTTATTACACCGACTCTGGGTTTTACGACCTTGACTCCGACTGAGCCAAAATGGCCGCCCGCTCGTCCCTGCGGTTTTCCCGAGCCGGCTGTCCGAGACTGCGCTAAGACCGGGGGGTCAGGACGCATCCGGCCCACTGATTTTCACACCACGATACACACACGCATACACACCCACACACACACACACACACACACAATTAGAGCCATGTGTTTGGGAATATGCTGACTTCTACTAATTAATTCTGAACGGCGTCGTCTGAAGCGCCGCTAATTAACGCTAACTGCGATTTTTCTTTTCTTTTCCTTTTTTTTTTTCCAGAGAGCTCTCTTTTGTTTGCTAGTTTCTGTTGCAGCCTCGGAGAGCAAACACAGCAAAATGAGGAGGGAAAAAGTGAGAGAGCGAGAGAGGGAAAGTTCGAGAGAGAGAGAGAGAGCGAGAGCGTAGCTGTTTTGTATGCCGCAGGTCGACGTGATTAGTCTTTGATTTCCATTTAGCCGCGACGGCCATGCTCGGCTGCCTGGGTGAAATAAGCGCCGTCCTGCCTCCATTACGGTTCCTGTCTCCGTGTGTATGTGTGTGTGTGTGTGTGTGTGTTGTCGTGCAGAGAGAGGGACGGAGACAGCGGGCTGCACAGCATTAAGCAGTTTTATGAGCAGGACACGGGAAGCCATGATTGTTTTGGCAGGTTCTACTGCACCTGCTGCTTTCCACTCCTTCTCCATGTCTCTCTCTCTTTATTGTCTTCCTGTCTGTCTGTCGGACTGTATGTTTGTTAATCTTTCTCCTTTACCTTTCTTTGCTTTTTGTTCCTCACACACCCTCTGTCTGTCTTTCTTTCTCTCTCTCTCTGTCTTTGTCTGTCTCCCTTTTCCTCGCACTTTGTTTGTTTCCGATCTGTCTGCGGTCTCATCCTGCTCTTCTTCACTCTCTTTCTTGCTTTGTACTCTGTCCTCTTCCATCCTCTTCATACTGTATATTCCTGTTTTCATGTTATTTTTTGCTCTCGTGTCTTCCCCCTTTCCTTTATTTTTTCCTCTCACACTTTTTCTCCTCTCCTGCTCGCTTTTCCTTTTTTGCTTTCTTATCTTACTCACGCTTGTTAAAAAATAATTTAATTTTTTTTTATTTCCCTTCATTGCTTAACGATAGCAATCTCTCTCTTCGGTGCATTTTTTTTTTCCAATTTCACTTTTTTTCTGAATATTTTTCTGTCTCCATTCCTTTCTGTAATCAATCCTCCACACGTAAGCCGCTGTCTCATCGTCCCGTCGCACTCATTGTCCCTCGACAAACAGCACCTGGTCCACCTGGGACGGTGCGGCCCTCGTCGCCACGACAACCTGCCACTCACTCACACCAGCACTCGTCAATCATATCCAATCAGAGAAGGTTCAGGAAGTGATGCGGTGATCAGGGTTGGGGTGATTGTGAGAGAGAGTACACAGCTGTGCTGATCAGACGGGAGCGGACCTGTGGTTGAGTGTGAGGGTGGTGGGCTGGGGGTTTACGACAGGGGACGTTAGGCTGGGGGTAAGGAGGATCAGGCTGGTGGTTAGGCATGGGGTTTAGGCTGGGAGATGAGTGGAGGGGTTGTGGTGTTAGGTAGGGATTAGGCCAGGGGTTAGGTAGGTGAGTCAGGCATGCTCTGGTGGAGGTTAAGCTGGGGTTAGGCAGGGGTTTAGGCTGAGGTCTAGACAGGTGGTTAGACTGGGGGACCAGTGGGGAGTTATCCATTGGGTTAGGCTGGAGGCTTGGCGGGGCTTAGGCTAGGGGTTGGTCTAGGGACCAGCTAGTCTAGGGGGGTTAGCTGTGTTTAGGCTCAAGTTTTTATTGTCAAAATAAAAATATTTGCTTTTATTGCCATTTCAACCATATACAGTTTAGTACACAGTGAAACGCAACAGCGTTCCTCCAGGACCAAAGTGCTACATACAACATAAATTACAGATTGACATTTTTAAGTTAACAAAAAACATCTAAGTTCTATACAAAAGAGACAACATAAAGTGCGCGTGCAAATGCGCAAATAAGAGGGACAAAGTGACAGTGCGACAACATTTTGGTGGGGGGTCTAGGCTGGAGTCAGTCTAGGGGTTAGTCTGGGGTTTATGCTCACTTTTAGGTAGTTGTGGTCAGGGGATTTTAGCAATGATTCGAAAGAAAGATCTCATTTAGAATCTGCGTTTTTTTATTCATTTCATATTATTCTCCCTAGCTTTCTCTTGTCTTCTCCACTCTTCCTCATTCTTCTTCTATCTCTACCCCCTTCATACCTTCTCTTCCTTGACCCCCCTCGACCTCCCCTCGCTCGTCCCCCGTCTCTCCTGTTCCTCTCGGGGACAACACCTGAAACTGCACGCGGAACACGGCGTTCGTTTTGAAAATGTCAAACGTTTCAAACGATCTTATAGAGCGAACGGGGTGAGAGTCTCAAACGCAAACACGCACACCCACCCACACAAACACACACACACACACACACACACACACACACACACACACACACACACACACACACACGTACACATTACTTACACTCACATTAGATTGAATGGCGTTACATTCAGCGTCTCCTGCTGTGCTGATGGATGGCTGTGCGCTCAGCCGCGCCTAGACTGATGAGAAAATTAGAACATTTTACTAAATGTGGGTCGCCACGTGTGTGTCTGTGTATGTGTCTACGCGCACATTTGTGCATGTGTGTGTGATTGTGTGTGTGTGTGATTACGGCGGTTTGTACCGGTGACTGTGATTGGTCAGAATGTGATAGATGCTTTCTTTTTAATCACAGGTTGCAGGAGAATTCACACCTCCCACACACACACACACAACACACACTCTTTCTTTCTCTCTCTCTCTCTCTCTCTCTCTCTCGCACACACACACTGGCATCAGCAGCACAGCTGCTTTTTTATCATCCGGCTTTGAGGCTGGAATATATTTAAAAAAGATAGGCTTGAATTATGTCTGCTCTATTTATGTGACCGCGTGTGTGTGTGTGTGTGTGTGTGTGTGTGTGTGTGTGTGTGTGTGTGTGTGTGTCTAGTGGGATTGGTTGTCCAAGTTCCAATCTGTTACACCTGTCACACTTAGTCCCTTCCAGTCTCTCTCTCTCTCTCTCTCACACACACACACACACACACACACACACACACACACACACACACACACACACACACACACATATATACACAGAGAATAGCAAACACTTTACTTTATAGCCTCAAGGTTATAAAACACTACAGAGAGAAGAAAGAGAGGGAAAGAGAGAGAGCGGAGTGGAAGAGAGTGGGTAAGTGGGTGGGTGTGGAGACGCACAGTAAAGGCGACAGGAACAATGGCAAGGAAAAGTGATGGAAAAATCAGATCTGAGGGCAGGAGAAAAGAGATGTGGAGGGAATGTGTGTGTGTGTGTGTGTGTGTGTGTGTGTGTGTGTGTGAGAGAGAGAGAGAGAGAGAGAGACATCCATTTTCCTGAGCCACATTCTATAGAAGTGTAAAACCACAAATTCATGTACAGCAGATGTTTCTCATAATCTAATGATTAAAAAAAAAGGACAATCAATCAATCAATCATACTATGTAATTAATCATCACCGTCGAAGGAGACGTTTGTTCAAAATCTTAACGGAAGGAGTCCGACAAGGGCTCCGAGGCTGGATGCTTTTTTTTTTCTTTTTTTTTTCTTCGTCTAATTAACTTCAAGAGAGGAATAAAGCGAGTGCCAGAGAAAGAGAGAGAGAGAGACAGAGAGAGAGAGAGCGAATGTCTGTTTATAGCTGAAAGCAATAAAAGGAACTAATTAGTTCCGTGGACGTTCCACAACATTAGACGTTACCATAAACGGGATAAAAAGCGCTCAATGGAAAACGGCTGCGGCGTCGGAGGTATAAAAATGTTGCGGGACATGCTGTTAGAGGAAAATAACCACAGTCAGGGGTCGTAACGTTTAAATCCACTTTGTGCGGGATGGCAGCGTGACGAGTTATACAAAAAAAATCCGCGATGAAACGAGAAGATGTAAGAGGAGCTCATAAGGTGTTATACTGTATAATAGTGACGGGAAGTTTGAATCATTTTAGTGACTCGGTTCTTTGAATCTCGTTCATCAAAATGGACGAATCGTTTTTTTTTTTTAATCATTTAGCTCATTTCGTTCTTTTGATTAGAAATAAAATAAAACGTTACATTTTCAGTCACACGTCTGCATATACAGATTTTGTGTATAGTTACAGAATGAGCAGCTCACCGTCATATCGTCTAGTCCGAGTCGTTCGTTCTTTTGAATCTATTGCACCGCATAGCGTCTGTGGGAGTCACGTGACAAAAGAACGAACGACTCGGACTTAAAAGACTCGAAGGTAACGACTCAATTCTTTTTCCTGTACATAACCTACGGAGGTTTTGCGATGCTTTGCGCAGGCGCGTCCAGTAGAAAAAAAACGAACGAATCACTCTCTCCGAGACGACTCGTTCTGCTGAGTCACGTTAAAGACTCGTTCAAAAAGAACGAATCGTTCACAAACGACTCATCACTACTGGGAGGGGGAAAAAATCTATTAAAAAAAAGTCGTCTAGCCAGAAGGGTCGAAAGTATCGGGCTGCATCGAGCAAAGAAAACAACTAGGGAACATTTGAAATGACTGGAACGGGGTTAAAGAAGCTAATAATTCGTCACAATGAAAAATGAATGAAATGAAATCAACAGTAAAAAAAAAAACTATATATACTGTATATATACAGTAGCCTTACGGTTGCATTAGAACAGTTTATGTACTGTATGAAGGCATTTCTACTGATGATTATTACACCTCTGGTATTATACCGTAGGACGGGTTGCTAATATTCCTTTGCATTCTGCTCCACTAACGTCCGCAGCGATGATTAGTTCGCTGTGGTCTTTTAGTAATTTGTCAATAGTGATTTACACGCGGCCAGATAACGCGACACACCGCCTGACAGCCATATTACGTCCCTGGCCGAGCCTTTAATGCTCTTTCGCTTCCAGGTTTCTTTCTTTTTTCTTTTTTTCCTCTCGAATCTTTTCCTCACTGTTAAGTCTATAACTGTCTCAGGCAGTGACAGCCTTTCCAAATCTTATTAAATACTCAGAAAGCAAAAAAAAAGAGAGAGAGAGAGAGAGAGAGAGAGAGCCTTTTATATCCAATTTCCCTTCGTTTCTTTTCGGTCTGTCTCTCTTCCACTTTCTTCCTTCGTGCGAGTCCTGACGCTCCGTTCTATCAGCTCCTTAATCGTGACGCTGCTCGACGGGTTGTGACAAATCGTCCACGGTGTGCGTGCGCATTTGTGCCTGTGTGTGTGTGTGTCGTCTTGGTAAGGGAGTGACCTTGCCGCTCGATTGGCCGATTCCATTCAGTTCGTTTTTGACAAGCGAGAGACAGTGCGCAAAGCTGATAACCGTTCGTGGTCATTGTGGAGGTGACCAGCCGGCCGGTTTATTAGGGACGGACTGATAAGTGTGTGCATACGCCGTTACCCCACTGCAGAGGAGAGCAGCGTGAAACGGTCACTGAGGGTTTCTTTTTTGTTTTGTTTTACCTTGATTGTGTATGTCCATGTGTGTTAATACTATATATATATATATATATATATATATATATATATATATATATATAATATATATATATTTTTTTTTATAGTTTTTTTTTTTTTTTTGGAGTTTAATTGGTTAGAGATATGTTGTAGAGATATTACGCAGCTTCTGGATTATGATACTCATCAGAAATGTAATAGTAATTTATAATCATAATTTATAGTCACATGACCACAATGTTTCTCTAGGATATGCAAAGGAGTTATAATTTTCAATATTTTCGCTGAATATTTGTCTGCTTGCATTGTTCACACATTCTGGGCCCTTTGAAAGCCTAATAAACCAAGCTTATACCTTTCCCGCCAGTCACGTCAATTCCCCTCCTTTATGGCACCACCGATTGCACATATGTTTCCTTGCGATGCATGGTTTCATGTGGAGAGGAGCGGGAAAATATCAATCACATTCACGCATCGCCACACTGACACCAAAATTAAAATGTATTTAAATTTTTTTACAATTACTTAAATATGTTTGCATTTAAGGTGGCTACATGTTGCAGTTCCTCTATAATCCTACAGGTGGCGCTCTAAACTATTCACACATCGTCAGGGATGGTAGGAGGTAACAAATTATTTGCTAAGCTTGTTTGGTTTAGAATTGTAATAAAGTCTTAAAAAAGAATATTTATAAAATCATGAAGCGGGAAAATTACTTATGAATTAATTATAATTATTATTAATTATAAATTACTAATAAAATCGCAATACAAGTAGAATCTTTAGTACAGTAGGTATCGTGATATTGTATCCGCTGTGTATTCTTATCGTCCTGTATCCTTTCAATAATGTGTATTCAACAGGAGAAACTAACAAAAATTTTATAAGAATTACATTTTAAAGATAATAATAATAATAATAATAATAATAATAATAATAATAATGCATTATTAAAATATGATACCATAAAAAATGTAAAATGATGGCCATCTGAATGAATTTTATGATTAATAAAAAGGAAAATTCAGTGTTTTTTCTTATTCCTTTTTTTTTATCTTCTTCATATCTTCTTCATTCATACATCAATCCAAGTACAACAGAAGCAGTTGAGCAGTTCCCCTCAGCAAGCACTGAGCACTTTTCCATAAATAAAATATCTGAGGTGACTAAAATGTTATACCGTAATAACAATAATTGCTTAGTGAATAGCGGAGGAAAAAAAAAACACCCTTTTACTCATACTTGGCCTTTACCTTTAAAAAAGGTCTGATTATAACACCATACTGTACAGTATGCATAATAATTGCCCTTAAAATAAATAAATAAATAAATAAATAAATAAATAAGCCAAAGATTTCTGTAAGGCACAAATGTCTGGTGGAAAGAGAGAAGATTTAGCATGGTGTGCGCGCCTCCGATGCCTTTCTAATGCTCAGTATAAATAATAAACAACTAGGTTCAGTAGTTCTAATAAACACTTTATATCAGATGAAACACTTGGCTGCATTCCTCTGCGTGTCGTAAATATGAAATATCAGAGTCATCAGAAAAGATTGCTCCACTGACGTGTACAACACTGGGTTTAATATCTGGCTGTCAGTCTCTCAGGCCAGCGGTTAGTCCCGCAGCATTAAATGAATAGCTACGAGGGAAGTGAACGCACACGCCCACCCGAACACGCAGAGACGCACTTTTTACCCTGGAGTTGTCGCCAGGCAACAGGTTGCCGATGCCACGCGTTGGTTAAAGTAGGCCGGTACTGAGGAGAGCGGAATGACTTTGTGGCATTAGGAATCCAAAAGTCATTCCGAATTTGGTCCATGTTGCGTTTCGACCAACAAAAGACCCCAAAGTATCCATCAACAGATTCTGAACAAGGGCACTACTTGGTGTGTGGAACAAGGGATTAAACATGCTGCATACTGTACAGGACTGGCGAAAACGAAATGGCAATCATTTTATGCTATTTGGGACTCGGACCCAGAACAGTTCAAGGAATAAGTGGAGAAAATTACAAGATTGACTGGATACATAATACCAGGAAGAATATTTTTTTAATGCGACCATGGAGCAGATAGAGTTAAGGGGCCTCACTCAAGGGCTCGACAGTGGAAACCTGGCGGTGCTGGGCTTTGAACCCACAACCTTCTGATGAGTAGTCTAGTAACCCACAGCCTAAACATACAGCATAAACAGTAGAAGTTACTGTAAGTAAAGCAAGATATCAAACACCAGCATGTGCAAAAGAGTTTTATTCCAGTATAGCACCGGAATCCACCATCACTGGCAGTTTTTTGCTTAATTATACTGTATAGCATGGCGATATAACAAAATAGTTATGGAACAGAAAAGTTTGTTGGCTTAACAGTTCTAGGTTTTAAAGCAAATGGCAAAAGAAATTATCCCAAAATATCAACTTTTCTGAACACCTACAGCTTTAGCTGTGACACTGGAGACTCCTTCCATGAGTATGAAATGAATATCTTCCCTAAAAGAAAACGTCACCACATTGACAATTAAGACTTCACCTTTTTTTTGTTGTTGTTATGATATATTAATAGAATAAAAAGAAAAAAAGAAAAAAAGTAAATTCTGACCAATCAGAATTGAGAATCTTGTATCAGCGTGGAAATAATATTAATAATAAAACTAGGATTTAAACACAGCTATGATGTCATGCATAACATTGCGCAAATCCTAGTAAAATACTGTATAACACCTCTTTTTCGCAGGTATTGTGCGTCTGCGTCATGAACTTTAGTCGCTTTATTCCTCTGTTGAAACTCTTCAGCCAAAACCTCATACTTTATCTCTCATATTTTAATGGAATTTGTCATTTATTAACCTTCGTGATAAAATGCGACTATGATTTTTATTCTGTATTTACTTTTTCTCAGGAAAATGCATCGTATTTAACCCGGGCTCTTTTTTTTCCCTCAAGGACACTGACTTCTCCACAAACACATTTGACATTTTCCGTTCTCTCTACAGGATACGGCTTGACCTGTTTATATTATGTGCAACATTATGGTTATTACAGTATGTGATGATTCATTCTCCTTCTTTTCTCTCTTCTCTCCTCTTTATCTGTTTTCTTTTTCATGTCTTATCTAGAAGTGGAACAGAAAGGTAAAGTGAAACTGTCCCCTCTGAACACCCCCCCCCCCCCCCCACCTTGAATCCCGAATCCCCACAATCGTGTCAGTGTGTCATCGTAACACTGTCGAGACCCTCCAGACATTTTTCGACACTCTTATAAGCATTGCGTAAAAACATTCGTAGAAAGACGAGCGCTCTCTCTCTCTGGAGTGCCGACGGATCATGTAAAGTATGATTCATGACTTGCGAATGTTTTTACGCTTTCTTTATGAAAGTGTGTTCTGCAGATGTGTGTGTGTGTGTGTTTTTTTTTTTTTCCTTCAATAAAACCATGGAAGAATTTCTTTCCTCTATACATGCCCATCCTCATCCTCATTTCCACACCCATGATTGGTTTGGTTCTCCTACCTTGCTGCTGGCTTCAGACAAAAAAAAAAAGAAAAAAGTCCAAATTAGGTTTCTGTCAGTCAACACAATCTACATTTAAATGAAGTGCCCTAGATCACTGGATCTCAAAGTGGCGTCCTTGAAGCATAGCCAGGAGGTCCAGGAGGTTACAGCGATGGGAATCATAACCTACTTCATCAATGGAAAGGTTAAGAATAGAAACCGTGATGGTTCTAATGATTAAAATCAATCAAGTATTATTGTCCATGTTCATGCACTCCACTTCATCGGTGCATTAAGGTGATTGGTACCTGAAACCATCTTAATTTGTCAGGGCTGTTGAGGGAGGAGTAAAAAAAAAAAGGTTTTAGAGATTAACTTTGGCGACAGGCGTTCAAGTCAAACCGGGACTTTTGATTGTGCGAAATAACAGAACACGGTTATGAAAGCAAAAAAAAAAAAAAAAATCCTTTATTTTTCCATATAATCCTGGTGGAAAGTTTTCCCGAGCCACGATTGGACCCCCATGCTTCATGGCCTCCCAGGAACTCCTTTAGTAGACCAAACATGTGGAAATGGCTTGGAGTGAGGTCAGGACTGTCTGGCCGTGTTCCTGTTGAGTGGTGTTGGTGAAGATTTCCACAAACAGATCTCATCTCTTCTTCAATCTGGTCGACAAGTCACCTGGCGATTTTTAACTACGGATCAGGCGTCCTATTGGCCGAATGTCATCCTCGGACGTACGACCTTCTTCAATACGAGGAGTCTCATCGCTGTACCGTGCGTTAGTCGCCTGTAAATGTCAAACAGATTTACGCCTTCACTCGTGAGAAATTTCATTACAAGTCCTGGTTTGACTTGAACGCCTCTCATAGGATTTCCCAAGGGTTCTTTGAATAGTTATGTTGTGCCGCTTGGAACCCCTTTTTCATTACACAGCTTGCCGTCACAGGGTTCCACAAAGAAGGAGACGAGCTGAAGCACAACAAAGAAATAAAGAGGGGAAAAAAAATGATTGATGTATCAATATATGAAAATTTTCCACTTGATTAAAATATATACAGCAAGTTGAACAACAAATATTGTTACAAATTGGTATGATTAAAACGGCATGCATTTACTATCATCATTTATTTGTGCGAAATTGACATTGACAATGACACACAAAGCCAAAATCAAACTAGGAAACAATCTCAACGCATAGTTCTAGATAACTAGAAGGCGTGCTCTTTAAAGCCATACGTTTTTTTTCCTTTTTAAAGCATAGAAATTCCTAGATTTATAAATCAAATAGAAGAATCATGATGCTAACTAAAGCATTGGAGAAAAGCAGGTTGGAAAAACACCCACCTACACCCACAAGAACAAAAAAAAAAAAAAGAAAAGCTGAACATATCTGATAACTTGTCCAAGCCCCGGAGAGCTGTTACACACATAGATTATTAGTATACCCAAACCAGACCTGTCTTCCCCCGAACGCACCTCATGTAATTATAAAAGAATCGATTGCTCTTGCTGAAAACTCACACTGACGCGTTCAATATAGCCTGGTTTTGCGCGATGTGTATTAAATCTCATATGATCCCGCCACAATGTTTGGCTGCGCCGTATCGACGCGGCCGCCTCATTTTAAATCAGGCGCATCTCCCGATCAATAACCAGTAAGCTTGTCAGGCTTGGAGATGACATCATTATGATGGGGTGGGGATGATGAGAGCATGGGGTCGGGATTTGGGTGATGAGGGTGTACATGGTATATATATATACTTGGTGTAATCTGTCAAACTCCGTTAACTACTCTTTACAACCGTAGCAAGTGTAAAAGCGACAAAAGGTCAAAGCTATTACTGAATGACAGAACCTCAGCACGCACTTGATCAGTGTAAGACAGCTAAAGGAAGTTTTTACTAACTAATCGGATCTAGTGTGTGTAACGGGTTACGTCTGACCGAGCAGCAAAAAACGGGGGATTAAATCAACAGGGCAAACATTTCATAGCGAAGCACAATGATACCCGTGAAATGTGCATATTTTACACGCTCTCTCCGATATACATAGAACTTTGTCTACAGTGGTGGTGGCCCTTTGATCTGGATGGTGTTAGCGGACAAAGGGAATGATTCATCTAATCAGCCATCTATGTACATGTGTTCCATCCATCTGTGTTTGTCTTTCGTGTTTCAGCTTCATCCATCCTTCACTCTGCATGCTTGTCCGGCCGCTAATTGTTTCCAAATCCCGATCTTGCCAAGTGACTAGCGCATCCAGGGCCAACGAGTTTGAATCATGATTTTAATGATCACATGACGACATCACCGCAGCTCCACTTGTTTACTCTTTTCGGGTCAATCCATGGCATACAATAGTTTAATTATTAATAGTAAAATTTCAGCGCTATATGCTATAAGCTATATGGTTTGCTTTGTTTTTCACGAAATATACTTAGCCTGATGTTACGCTGCTAGGAGAATTGGTGCACGCTTTTAATTGAACAAGAAATAATTTACGCGACATTATCTAGATTTCTAGTAAGCTTCGCAAAGAACCCTGTCAGACCAGAGACGTTCGTAGGACGTCCATTAGTACAGTAGTACCTCGGCATATGAATTTAATCCGTTCCGGAGGCGATTTCTTGATTCAAATTGAATTAAAATGAAAATTCCGTATCACAAAACGCCATTTCCAATAGGAAATAATGCGAATGCAGATAATCAGTTCCGGCCACCCCAAAAATATTGTTGATCAAAACATTTAGAAATTTTAGAAGAAAGATCAAAATATGAAATAAACGGACATTAAACCTCAAAAAGTTAAAAGTTGATTTCTTTTGGCAACGACTGGTTTAAAAAGAAAACTGAAAGTGGCTCCTTTTTATTTTTGCTACCGTTCTTGCTAACATGCTTGGGATCCATGGTGCTACTGTATGTCTTCACTATGTTATGTTACAAATGTTAACTCGCTTCGCTTGGTTTTCAAATTTAGATTTTGGCTACCGGAAGTACACGCAACCCGAAGTACACGGGACCGGCCCAGTCACTCACAATGCCGAAAATGCTACGTACGGCGAGGCAAATGTCTTTCAAAATTTAAATTCTTAAGGCAAAAATTTGCACGTCGAGATTGGATCGGATGCCAAGGTACCACTGTAATAGAGTCTGACTAAGGATTGAGACGGCTCCGTCGTTCATTGGTCTGGAATTTTAGGTTTTCCACAAAGACAGCTTTTTAAATATATAATTTCTTAGCTAAGAAATGTTTTTTTTTTCTAATTTTACCAAACAAATATTTAATGCTAACAAAACGTCAGGCTGAAAGGAGACTTAGCGGTGATGTCACATGATCAGGCTCACTTGCGTAAATTTAATTTGCTGGACCAGGAAGCTTTTCACTTCGTATAACATTTAAATATCGTCAGTGTTGGACATGAAATTATTGTCCATACTTTAATCGACATTGTGATTATAAAAGTAACATAATTCTGGTATTGTCTAACTTGTCGAGAGTTAACCTTTGAGTTTCTAATTTCTTCTTCTCAATTTCAGGTTGTCATTATGAAAAGATTCTCATTCCTCTCATTATAAAACACTGATTTACTATAATTATTTACTCGACTGCCTTGAAGCAGGTGTGTTACAGCTCGTCAGGATTGAGGTTTAATGGAAAAGCCATAATTGAAACGTAAATGTGTTGGATTTGTTATCTGAAGTCAGTTTCCTTTAAGTTTAACCGCGGAACTATGCATAATTGTGTAGATTTTCATTTCGGTGAACTGTTCCTTTAATGACCAGGTCCTCTGTGTGTTTAATGCCAATGCACATTAGAGCAAATGTTCTTTCTACTACTTTATAAAAGTCGGTGTCTCGTAGAAAGCTGTCTTTATGATGTTCGAACGGTAAAATTTGTTCTCTTCTTCATTCCCGGGCACATTATAACGATTGTATAATATAACAGAATATCTACCATCCAATATTATACCCTATTAAGGTTTATAATGCCTGCATAAGCATTGCTTTGCCCCATATCCCTTCACTTTCTCGCGGGGCAGCGCTTTGAATCGGAATGAAGGTCATATCGTCCGGAACTAAAGATCATTCGGCAGGGTTTCTCATGAATATATAATGAATTTAAATGGTTATTGGGTTTCCAACCTTCAACGTCTCTGGACTCCTTTCTGCATTTTAGGACACACGAGGAACCGTGTCTTTTAAAGCGGTCTTATCGGCTTGTACCCCCCGAACCCGTAACTTTTCCCGAGATCAATCTTACCCTCAAGTCCGTCCAATCGTTGTGGAAAGTTACGCTCGTCTAATCTCTCTAGAGCTATACAACGTTCATGGGCTTTAAGCTAAGACGGCATCTCACTGTATATCTCTTTAGAAAGAAGAGCTATAGAAAGGTTGGACAAATGCAGGGCTACGTGTTTCAGGCAACTTTTCACAACTGTCGTTTTCAGACACAACAAAAAAAAGACACACGTAGGCGTTACGTCCTCGCAGTCCCAGAGAAGTGCAGGATTTAATTACAAACCTTCGCTAACTGCCTCTTTCTAAATTATATTGTCTTTGGTGTCAATACGTTATAGTGGAATTAATAGGAATTAGATGATATTCCTAAAGTAATCCTTTTAGCCATATGGATCGAGCTCCTGATCCATAGCTATTGAAACCAAAGCTCAGATGTGCTTGGAAACTCGATTCCGCTGGGAAACTGTAAGCAGAGGGATGGGCTCTTATTAGTTTTGTGCAAGCAGGCATTATAAATCAAAATGACACAAATTGACTATATCTGCTTGGGCTTACCATTGGGAGGGAATATGCTCAGATAGTAATAAATATAAAATAATTATTGTGTCTCCGATGCCGCCACCCTGCTTGACCAACTGCCAATAAGACGCCTGGGCGTATTTATCAAAATTTACAGCGCAACCTTTGCTGGGGTAAATGTGAGGCGTTTTAGCGTCACATCAGCGTCTGAGATGGTGTGAGGACTTAAGTGTTGCTCTTTTATTATAAATCAGCCCAGAAGAGTATTTGGCGTGTTTTTATTAGATCACTTTGATTTGATGACCAAGATTAGTTGAATTCATTTTGCCCGAGTCCTAAGGACAAAGCGACCGTCTAGAGACGTTAACCGGTTAAACGAACAATCTCATCTTCACTCTCATTATGTTGTTATCCATCGTGAAAGTGCGCTGATTGTGCTCTTGTGTCCTGTAGTCTTCCTGTGTCCAGGCCTCCTGAGGGGTGTTTACCAAAGCGAGCACTTGTTCGAGTCTGATCACCAGTCGGGCGCCTGGTGTAAAGACCCTCTGCAGGCCTCGGAGAAGATTTACTACATGCCCTGGACGCCGTACCGAACCGACACCCTCACCGAGTACTCCAGCAAGGAGGACTTTATCGCAGGACGACCCACGACGACGTACAAACTCCCCCACCGGGTGGACGGCACAGGCTTCGTAGTCTACGACGGCGCACTCTTTTTCAACAAGGAGCGCACGAGGAACATTGTCAAGTTTGACCTGCGTACGCGCATCAAGAGCGGCGAGGCCATCATCGCCGGTGCCAACTACCACGACACGTCACCCTACCGCTGGGGTGGAAAGTCGGACCTTGACCTGGCTGTAGACGAGAATGGACTGTGGGTGATCTACGCCACTGAACAGAACAGCGGTCGCATAGTGGTCAGCCAGCTGAACCCCTACACGTTGCGCGTGGAAGGTACGTGGGACACAGCCTACGACAAACGCTCAGCCTCTAACGCGTTTATGATCTGCGGCGTGCTCTACGTGCTCCGGAGCGTCTACGAGGACGACGACAGCGAGGCCACGGGCAACAGGATCGACTACATCTATAACACGGAGCTTTCCAAGGATGGCTACCTAGACATCCCGTTTCCCAACTCGTACCAGTACATTGCCGCCGTAGATTACAACCCCAGGGACAACCTGCTCTACGTCTGGAATAACTACCACGTGGTTAAGTACTCGCTGGATTTCGGGGCACTTGACACCCGACCAGGTAAGCCGTCTTATCTATCTGTGCATGTGTTTTATTTTTATTACCCTCGAGAGTGTGTTTGTGTGAAGGTTAGACAGGTTCTAAAGCCATGTGCTGACCCTCCTTGAGTCATACCAAATGTGAGAAAGTGTTTAAACAGATCAGCGGAGTTGAGGCCACTTGGGGCAGGAGGTGAAAATAGTCCTGGTATCCTTTATTTCACTCGAGAGTGGAGTGAGCGTGTAGCGAGAGGAGGACATTTTTGGTGGTTGTAGCAAAAGTTTTGCCTGTTGTGTCACTAATGCAGAGTGTTAAAAGGTTGAAGGGGTTGCGAACGAAATATGTACGCTTATTAGAACCGCGAACAAAAGGAAACCGTATTGTTATTGTGTCTTTTTTCATCTTGTGTCAGTTTTTTTTTTTTTTTTTTTGTCAAGCTTGCGGTAATTATTTGGTGGTAATTATGATTCCTCTAAGTGTGACGTTAATTTTTTTTTTTTTTTTGCTATTACTAATAAACATGCCTGCCAGCTGTGAGAGAAATGTTGCTACTTCTCTAGAGTAATTACTCGAGTGAACCATTTGAAGTCTCACCAGAACAAAAAAAAAAGAAGAAAAGAAAAAAAAAAACATCTCGTTGATTAAAAGAAGTTCTAATTACTTGCTGCGGTTATTCTGGCTCTGAGTTGTTCTTTCTTTGCAGAGCCGATGTAATTGCTATTGCCTGTTTTAAATTATTTATTTAGTTGTTCTATCCTGATAGCGGTCAGCATTAAAAAAAAAAGAATAAACGAGTGTTTAGCTGTTTTGAATTGCTTTTCTTTTTTTTTCAGTCATGCTAGAAACCACTTCATTATTCCTCCTTGACAAAGAGAGTATCTTTGAAGCTTTGAAAGCAGCCATTAGTACCGTGACTTAGCTTCCTCGCAATACCTGTGCGTTGTCTGGCGCTCGCGTCTTGGGAATCAGCGGCTGAAATTGTGCCGCGCTTGCTTAGCACGTTATAGGTAGCAGGTCAGTATGTATTATTATTAATAATAATGATAATAAGAATAAATTTTATTTATATGTGCCTTTCGAGCACCAAGGACTCTTTACATTGTAGATAAAAGGTAAGAAACTGAAAGCATAAAATTGCAGTCAATGAAGCTCTGCAAGATAAAATTAAACTGTGTATTATTTGTGTATTATAATTCGAGTTGGAGCAGAGATGTTCCAGATTGGTGCCCTGAAATGTAAAGTTTTCAATAAACAGACCCCCAACACGTCTACATATCGTTCCATTAATGAAACTATTACAATGCAGCTAAGGACATCTTATGCTAAACAGAATGAGCAGCTCACCTCTCATATCTTCTGGTCCGAATTGTTCGTTCCTTTTACGCTATTAGCGTCTATGAGAGTCACGTGACACAAGAGCGAGCGATTCGGACCAAAAGGCTCATCAGAACCGCTGAATTCTGTTTCCTGTGTGATGCACTGCATAGCGTCTATGGGAGTCACGCGGCAAAAGAACGAACCATTCGGACAAGGACTCGAGAGGTAACTACTCATTTCTGTCACGTTAAAGACTCGTTCAGAAAGAGCGAATCGCTCATGAACGACCCGCCACTAGTTGCCAGAGCTCGGCGGTAAACTTGGCAGATCTGTAACCTGCACTCCTATATCGGCCACATCACATCCTGTTGGGTTCATTCCCGTTTAAAACCAAGATGGTGACAAGCGTTCAAGTTGCCCATGCTTACAAGTTCAAGAGAACTTGTCTCCAGCTAATCATGGCAATCTCAGATTTCACGAATGTGAAAGATAGCATCTTTGAGAACGCTACTTTGTCCTGTTATGTGGAATGAGATGAAAAAAAGGAAAGAAAGGACAAGAAAAGCACTTAGCCTTCTCCCTTGCCTTGTTGATAGCTGTACTATCATAAAGGAGAGCCGGCTAGTTTGTCGGAATTGGCCGAAACCGAATTACAGCGATGTACAATGTTCATTTGTCCCACTAACCTGTCAGGCCAAATTTCCAACCCGTTACCATCATCCCTATATGCTCAATTTATCTTCATCTCCTCTGGCAAGCTGTATCCCTTTCAATATCGCTCCCTTTTCCATCTCCCGCTACATCTGCTCGACTACTACTGCCCCGCGCATTAACAACAGCGATAATGAGTTAGCGCCGGGGTTGTGCCGAGCGCGTACGCGCGAGATGTGTACGCGCCCTCCTTGAGCAGCAGGGCAGTAGCCATTGTGCCTAATTGCTTCCTTCTTAAGTTCCTGTTTGGCTCGCCTTGCAGAGATGCAGCCACGGGGCCACGGTTCTCGCCACTGCTTATTAAGTGAAAGTGCTCAAAATGGTGTTCTTAAACACATTAGCTACTCTGGGCTCAGGAGGTGACCTAACTATAAAGTGCCAAATCTCCTCTCTTTGGAAATGAACTCGCCTTCACACCGCTATACTTAACGGAAAAGCTGGGCTTCCTGAACACGCGTGTGCTTGTGTAAATACAGACTGGTGTGTGTAGCAGGCCCAATGTCACCTGTGCCTCGTAGGTGTGTAAGACTGATCTGCCTGCTCACTGGAGCTCGCAGCGCAGCGCATCCTAGCATCGGGCATGTATTCCCAGCACAGCTGCGGCCCCACTCGTGTGTTTGTGCGTGTATGTGTGTGTCCTAATATAGCAAACCTCGAAAAAACAAAATTTGCTGACCTACCATTCATATCCACACAAGAACACTGAGATGTGAATTAATTCGGTACTAAATTGGTAAACTTTTTGAACATGTGTGATAATTACTTTAAAAAAAAAAGAAAAAAAATCTTTTTTTTTACACAATTTTTTTTTCTTTGCACAATTAACTCAAGATACACTAATTGACAACAGTTAACCAGCTGTCAAACGATACGATATTATCACGATACTCATGTACCGATTCGATTTGCGACTTTTAACGATTTTATAAATAAATCCAGATTCAAAATGATCCCCCCCTCCCCCCGCTAACTTTGTTAGAATAAAAAAAAAAAACTTAGCAGATTATTTGCCTGTCAATTTGCAAACAATTCACATAGGATCATAGAGGAATTACAACATATTACTCCGTTAAATGCTTTCAATTATCGCCTATACCGCTTCTCCTGTTACACGGAAGCCTATCCCAGGAGAGACAGAACACCAGTTAGCCTAATCTGCATGTCTTTGGACTGTGGGAGGAAACCGGAGTACCCAGAGGAAACCCACAAAACAGCACAGACGTGAGGAGGTGCAAGGCCACACTGCTCACCACTCCGCCACACGAAAGAATCGCGATACATAACAGAATATTAGCGATCTCTAATAGCTAGTTATATTGGACAACATACCTGGATGTTACACAGATTATTATTATTCCAAACCGAAAGTATAACTGTGTGCCAGACATAAAATGCTTGCAGGGTTCCTATTAAAAAAGGGCAGTAAGTGCAGGTACAAGATAGGTGAACCTAATAAATTGTTTCATCGATGCAAGTCCTGTGCCTTGTGCCCTGAATTCCCTGGGATGGGCTCCAGACCCCCCCGCGACTCTACACAGGATAAGCGGCGTGGAAAATGAAAGAATGAATCGATGCAACTCATAGAGGAGATTTTAGCTCTGCCTTATTGTTCTCGATTTAATCGGATTCAAAGCAAACTCCAAGGTCAGCGTGTTGAGAGCTCTCTCTCTCTCTCTCTCTCTCTCTCTATCTCTCTCTCTCTCTCTCTCTTTTTCTCTCTGTCAGTGTTCCTGCATTCCACGTTTGAGGATCCTCGTCTCCACAGCGACAACCTCATGCAAACCTGTTACCCTTAAATAATAAATTGATAAAGTACTTAACAGAAATACAGATTATTTACCTCGAGTTCAGAGAGTTTCTGCATTAAAAGAGGACAGATGAGCACAAAAAAAAATGTAAAAAAACCCATCCACATTTTTACTGAAATGGGGTTTTGTTTCTGAGAGCGTTTTGTATCTTTACTCTTAAAATGATTCGTTTTTTCTGAGAAATGTTCTGGGCTTGTGTGTGTGTGCTGTGTGGGTTTGCATCACATGGATATGAGGATCCTCGTTGTTTTGCTTGCTGCCTCAGTGATGAACGTCTATAGAGCTTCATAGGTATGTCCAAAGAGAAACCACACACTTGTCTTAACATGACCATCTTTCTGAAAGACACTCATTTCCAGCGCAGTAATGGAGACGGCTTCTGAGGGAGACGGCTCGAGCTCACCTCATCCGTCTGTCATCTCTGACCCGTCTCTCCTCTCCTTTCCGTTATGGATGACCCTCGGATTCCACCTCCTTGACCTTTTCTCTCCTCTCTACTCTCGTCACGTCGTTAGTGTGATGTAATGTTGTCGCTGGTGCATGCTTGAGATCGGAAAGATAAAAAGGACAATGACTGAGCCTCTGAAAGGATGGTCTGCGAGCGGTTACAGGCGCTATAGAGACAGCTGAGGGACACACCCAGGCAGAATGATTAGTGTCCTGCAGTTTCCACTGGGATTTACTTGCTCTATAACTCGCTCTAGTGCAGCTCCGAGAGGCATTACGGATATTGACTGCAGCTAAATGTTCACCATTTTTTAATAACTGCCCCTGTGAGGCACTCGAGAAAGAAAATGGTGCAAACGCCAAGTGGAATCATTATAGTGTTATACTGTGCACTATTATTTCTCGGGCTGATGATAATGTAAATGAGGCTATATAGCTATATACTGTATGATCGCAGAAAGTTGGATGAGCCTGTGTCCTTTGTTTGTCCTGTGTACTTATTTGTGTAAAATAATAACACTGAAGTACGTAAGGTACAATAATTCAAGGGAAATTTCATATTAGTTTATAAAGATGCTACAACCAGAAACTGACCGATTTCTGCCATAACATTGACTCAGCCAAATGTGGTGTTTGTCTTGAGGCGATCTTGACTGTCCATGGTGTTGTTCATGACTTCATGACTCAGAATCCATTGAATATGGTTTTGGTCTTTTCATAGTATTGACTCAGAATCCAATTGCTATGGTCATGGTATTGATTTAGAGTCCACTGGCTGTAGTCTTGGTTTTGTATTGGTATTGACATGGAAATCCACTACCCTTGATATTGATTTTGACTCAAAATCCACTGGCTGTGGTCTTGGTCATGACTTGTTGTTGACTCAAAATCCACTGGCTGTGGTCTTGAATTGGCGTTGACTGGAAATCCAATGGCCATGGTATTGGTTTTAACTCAAAATCTACTGGCTATGGTCTTGATCTTGACTTCTTCT
Source organism: Clarias macrocephalus (assembly GCA_011419295.1). Lineage (NCBI taxonomy): Eukaryota > Metazoa > Chordata > Actinopteri > Siluriformes > Clariidae > Clarias > Clarias macrocephalus. Next base: position 24,492 of record JAAGKR010001919.1, read on the forward strand.
TGACTCAGAATCCACTGGTTATGGTCTTGATTTGGCCTTGGCCCAGATCCCACTGGCTATAGTCATATAGTGTTGACATTCACTTGACTTGGAATCCACTGACAATAGGCATGGTCTTGAATTTGTATTGACTGGAAATCCACTGGCTATGATATTGATTTTGACTCAAAATCTACTGGCTATGGTCTTGATCTTGACTTCTTCTTGACTCAGAATCCACTGGTTAGGGTCCTGATTTGGCCTTGGCTCAGATCCCACTGGCTATAGTCATGGTCTTGACGTGCACTTGACTTGAAATGCACTGGCTGTGGTCTTGGTCTTGACGAATCCACTGGATTTCCTCTTGGTCTTGACTCAGGTTGCACAGGTTTTACACCCATCTTGAGGCACAGCATATCTCCACAGTATATCTGGGCTTGGAACCAGCACTAGGGGAACTTTGGCTTCAAAAACCTCTAAGTGGCTGGGATGGTTTCCTGAACAGAAATAGAATTCGACCTTTACCGTTGTGAGTGCCACATAGCCACTAGTGAACCTTAGGAACACTTCAGAGTAAAAAAATGATTACCGTAATGTACTGTACACAAAAATACCAACTAACATCTAAAATGGTTAAAAAAGGAATTAATATATTATTCGAGTATAGAACTCCAGCGAAGGCAGAGAGCAATGTCTTAAACTTTTCAAAAATAATGATGACTCAAAATTGGGATGAATACTACCAGCTACACCCCCTTTCTCTCTTTCTCTGGCGCTCTCTCTATCTCTCTCTCTCTCTCCTTTTCTCTCTTCACTGTCTGTCCACTGTCTTTGAGTTTGAGACCTCTTAATCTCTGCCATCTGCGGATCATGGCACCCGCCGTGGTCTGTTTGGCATCCAAACCCCCACACACATACACACACTAGCTGTCTGGCATTCGCATATCGCGAGCGCGAGCTGCCATCTGTGTGTGTTTGCGTCTTGTATATGCATGTGTGAAAGACACCGAGTGGGAAAATGGCAGCTCTGGTAAGAGGCTACAGTTCTCTTGGGGTCTGTCCTCGTGTCCTGGAGTGGTTGTGTCATTGTGCAGTGCGCCACTCACTTCGGAAATCGCTCCTCTTGCTGACAGCTCCTTCAGCTCCAGAATGCTTAACTACCATACAAACATGCAGTGTGTGTGTGTGTATGCGTGAGAGAGAGACAGAAAGAGAAAGAAAGAGAAAGAGAGAGAGAGACTGCGACTGTGAGTGTGTTCTCTAAAGCAGCTTAGAAACCCTGGATTTTGGTAAGCACCCTCAAAGTAATTACAGCATACAAACATTACCTCTCTTCTCCTTCACACTCTCTCCCTCTCTCTCTTTCATGCTGTATTCCTCTCCCTCTCTTTTGAGTTTCATGATATTTCCTCCTTTTTTTTAATGAATTCACACAGAAAGTTCTCAGAGATACTTAGTGCTTTTGAAGTTTCCACATGACGCATTGTGTAGCCCGGCGGAAGTTCCGCAGACGTTTCCGATTGGTCATTATTATTCAACCAGCGGATGACTTTTATCTCCAGATTTAGATCTCGGACAGTCTGTTCACAGGCCTCGAGGGCTGAGGGTTTGAGCTTTTCTTTTCATTCTTTCTGTGAAAGATTCATCTGAGATCAAGTAGGTGAATTAACTCACCATTCATCTGAAATAAATCCATGCACTGTAGAATTACCGGGCAGTTCGGAGTCACCTTAAAGCTGTAGGTCTGGTTTATAATCAGTATAAAAGTACACAATGGATGACCTTTTTTTTTGTCGATGTACTTGTCATGATGTCATTCTAGCAAGCAACAAAACAACATTTGAATTGCAAATCTGGTTCAACCCATTGGCTTGAATGGCTCCTCGGACCAATAAGATGGCAACGTTTCTTCAGTTTCCCGCGCATCACTTTACTTTGCACAGGGAATTGGTTCCTACGTATTTACTGTTTGATGCTCTCAAATCTCAACCTGGAACATGGACTGAGCCTGATGTTAAGCTGTTTTATTGTCCCCGATATTTCCTCAGAAATGGAAAATATATATGATATATACAGTAATTCACAGAAATAATTTAACATAAAAAACGTACAAAAAACAATAAACAAGTACATGGTTGAGATTATTCTAACTTAAACATCGTTCCTAGAAAGCAAGCCAACTATCATGCTCCATTTATAACATTTGTTACAAAGCAAGTTGGTACTAAAAGTTTAAAGATGGCAGAAAGTAGAGCTGGGTGACATGGCCGAAAAACATTCCGTCAGAAAAGTTTGATGTTTTTATTGTTTAAAACCACTGTTCTGCTTCAACGATTCTGCACCAAGCCAATGAGTCTCCGTAACCATGGCAACCTGACATGCATAACATCCTGTCGCACGTGAGCGAATTCACTTGTCTGAAACCAGATATCACTTAGCGCTATCAAGTGATAATATTAAGCCCAGATGAAAATGAATGGAATTTAACTAGTTAGCTTAAAAAATGTATAACTACTAGTATCATAGAAGCACATACCAACAAGTGACAAAATCAAGCCTAATGTGACCCTAGGCTCAACTTGTATATTGAATGAAACATTTATTTATTTTTTTTTTGTCATACTTAAGTATTTGAGAACATCAAACAAATCTGATTATTACACAAATATAACCGGAGTAAATACAAAATGCAGTTTTTAAGTAATATTTTCATTTATTAAGGGTTAAAACCTTCCTGGCTATGGTCTTAGTCGTGACTTGTTCTTGACCCAGAATCCAAGTCTTGGTCTTGAATTGGTATTGACTGGAAATCCAATGGCCATTGTATTGGTTTTGACTCAAAATCCACTGGTTATGGTCTTGGTCTTGACTTCTTCTTGACTCAGAATCCACTGGTTATGGTCTTGATTTGGCCTTGGCCCAGATCCCACTGGCTATAGTCATGGTGTTGACATTCACTTAACTTGGAATCCACTGGCAATAGTCATGGTCTTGAATTTGTATTGACTGGAAATCCACTGGCTATGATATTGATTTTGACTCAAAATCTACTGGTTATGGTCTTGATTTGGCCTTGGCTCAGATTCAGCTTATTTAGAAGAAGCTCCACTGCCTGATTCACTCTATGTATATTCAGCTATAAACATTCTTTGTCTGTACTGGATGGGATCGTAGTTGGGGTTTTTGGGCTAACCTGCACTTTGTTGTAGTTTAGGAAGTGATTAAGGGATAGGATAGCCTATTTATGAGCCGGTGAGGGCGCACACTGGGTTATTCGTGCTTGCCTAATGAGCAAATGTGACTCAATTTGTATACTGAATGAAACATTTTTTTTTGTCATACTTAAGTGTTTGAGAACATCAAACAAATCTGAATATTACACAAATTTAACACGAGTAAATACAAAATGAGTTTTTAAGTAATGATTTCATTTATTAAGGGTTAAAACCTGCCTGGCTCTATGTAATTGAACACATTCAGGCCTGATTACTGCCAGACCTATTGAATCAAGAAATCACTTAAATAGAACCTGTCTGACAAGGTGAAGCACGCTAAAAGATCTCAAAAAGAAATACGATCTAAAGAAATTCAAGAACAGATGCTAAACAGTAATAGTACCAGTCAAACGTTTGGTCAGTCAGTTGATTTATTTTCTACAGTTGAGAACAATATAAACTATAAAATCACATGTGGAATATATTTATCACAACATTAAGTAACAACAACAATTTAACAAGTAATAAAGACAGGAAGGTCAGCTGTTCTGGATCAGTTCTTGCAAGAACAGTATTGTCAAGTGCAATTGCAAAACACATCAAGCACCATGAAGAAACTGACTCTCATGAAGAGAATCCCAGGAAAGCAAGACCAATACCAGCCTCAAGACATCTGCGTTATGAAGACTTTACAGAACATAAGTAGCAGACACATCTCAATATCAACTGTTCGCATATTGTGGTAGAAAGAAATAAAAAAAAAAAAATAGGAACGCCCATGGATTTAGAAGGTTTCCAAACTTTTGACTCATATTTTATATATAAATTTTTTTTTTTTTAAAAAACAGACGAAATGATGCAAAGATGAAGTCACCTAAACACAGACTATGTTGATGAGTAAAGTCTGACATTTACTCGGAACCTCTTGTTTATCATTCGATACAGAACATTGGAAAAGTTTCAGAGAGCCACCTACTTGCATGTGTTACACGTTTTCATGCCAACTATGTCCTTTCTTTTCCCCCCCTTGTAAATTAATTGATGGCATAATTCAATGGCGTTAATTTCTGTTAACGGCTGCCAACACGTGGTGGTGCTTCCTCTCCGGAGCTCTCTAGCGCTGATCACTAACGTCAGCTCTCAGGGTGTCTAATTGAAAGTTTAATATTAAAGAGAGAGAGAGAGAGAGAGAGAGAGAAAGATAATAATATTAGCTAATCTGAAAGCTTATTAAGACATACATGTTTGTGAGAGTGGTAGGGTGTGTGTGTGTGTGTGTGTGTGTGTGTGTGTGTGTGTGTGTGTGTGTGTATATATATATACACCTTCAGCTTGAACAATTAAATGGTAAACAATGACCAGGTTCAGGTGATTAATGCTGTATCATGTCACATTAAAACTCACAAATAAACATCCCTTGGACATTGTGACACTAGCTGCTAATGCTAGTCCTGAGATAAAAGATTTAGGCATTCTTAATAAATTAATAAAAACAGGTGGCTGGCATCTGGTATCTGCTATTCCCTGTTAGCAATATTAGCGATGGTAGCACTATTAGCAAAACATTAGGTGAGGTATTAAAACTGTATTAACACTGAAAGTGCTAGTCACCCTTCAGTGCTGAAACTATATGCTAATGCTAATCATTTCTGAGGTGAAAGATTTAGCGTCTTCTCTCTTACTTTCTCTCTCAAACACACTTCAGTATTCCTATTGAAACTTTTTGACACTTTTATTTTCTTTTGTCACACAACACTTTTACACAGTTAGCCAGCTATGGCCAAATGTATTTTCCGCTACCCAGATTTCTATTTACCGTTAGGAACATTAGCAATATTAGCAACAGTACCAATTTCTATAAGTGCTTACCTCCTGCAGCCCTATTTGGTATTCAGGTTAGCTTTTGTGACTGAAAGTCTCCTTGTAATATGCTAATCCTGCGTCCTGACCTCCCCCTCGGCAGAGTAAAGCTTTGCCTCATATGTCATAACTTACCGCCGCCATCTCCCAGCATTTAGGGCTACATGTCAAACACGAGAAACGATAGCCGTGTAACCTAGGAATGGAGCCGAGCTCCGAAAAACTCACTCCAGCCAGAAGGTAATTGACCTAATTTAGTCCAGATGCGGAGCCTCTGGATGTTGACCTGGAGCTCACCAGAATTGGGAGAATTGCAATCTAGGCCCTGTCTCCTCCTTGTATCATTCTATACGAGCTGACAGGGGATCGTTTTAAGTGGTCGTTTTAACTATCCTGCAGAATCGTGCCCCCGCTGACGGGTGACTTATTCAAGCTGGCATGCAACACTGAAATGAAATCCAGCTCCAAAGGAACTAAGAACTTTTTTTATTCCAAACTGGTTCATTCACAGAGCTATATTATAACGTTGAGGTAAATCGGACAGTATTATGTTAAATGCAGGTGTTTGGTGTGTGAGGTTGGTTTAAACGCTGAAGGTTTGTTTTTAATGGGTGATGGGTGGTAATTTTTGTTTGTGTGTATGAACATTTGTGTTTCTTGACTAAAATTGGTGAAAATTGACGATGAAGGCTGGTTTTTACTTGTATATATTGGTGGTTAGTTGTACTATTAGATTATTGACAGTAAATGTAGGTGTTTGATGGTTGACATTGATAATATTTTATCATTGGTTTTTGGTGGTAAATGTAGATGGTTGATGGTAACGGTGCTAATATATTAGCGTTGTCGTTGCACCTCCAGGTCATGGGTTCGATTCCTGCGTCCAGTCTGTGTGCATGTTCTCCCCGTGCTTGATGGGTTTACTCCGGGTTAACAGGTTTCTTCCCACAGTTTAAAGACATGCAGATTAGGCTAACTAATGTGTTCCCAAATTGCCTGTAGTGTTCGTGTTGACAGAAGGTCCCACCATGGTCGTACAAAATGGGAATAAATACAATGGTTACTATTGGTCGCTACAGTATCTAGTTGGACTACAGAGGTTCCTAGATGGATAGAGGAATGGTTGTAATTCTTTTTGGGGATTGATGGTGGATTGTTTTTTTTAATTTTTTTTTTTATTCTAAACGTTAACATTTAATGTTGAGTATTGAAGGTAAATGTACAGTAGGTGGTCGATGGTTGATTGTGATTAATGATGCTTGAATTATTATTAGAACATGGGTATAAAGTGGTAAGTACTGACTGTAAATGTAGGTGTTTGATAGTTGATGACTGTTTATTTGTTTTTTGGTTAGGTGTTTGATGGTGAAAATTGATGTCTGATGATGATATTTGGTATATTGATGGTAAATATTGATGTTTGTAATGCTTTGGCATTTTATGGTAGATTTTAAGTTTCGATTGAGAATATTGGTGTTTGGGCGAAAGTGTTGAGTATTGAAGTGTGTGTGTGTGTGTGTGTGTGTGTGTGTGTGTGTGTGTGTGTGTGTGTGTGTGTGTGTGCACCCTGCAATGGATTGTCACGCTGCCCAGGGTATACCCTTCCTTGTGGCTCAAGTCTCCTGAACATCTATGCACCGTCTCCTCCATATATTGTACTATATAACCAGACAGGGTTATCCTGTAGAAGTGTGCCCCCCACTGACAGGCGTTCAAGTCATGCAACTCAAGCCGCCATGCAACACTGACACGAGATCCAGCTCTGGAATATCCGAGAACGATTGTTTTGACTGGAGAAAAACGACCTCCCGCACTGTTGGTGGCAAAATGAAATGCTAACGATGTTAGACTGGTCCTCCTTGATGTGGGGAGTCATTAAAAATGACAAGGCCTGCTTGCACAGTAATGAGGCCTTCCTAGCAGTGAAGGAAGTGTGTCTTAATTTCCTTGCTGCTGGAAGACGAGGAGAGGTAGGCATAATTAAGGCAAGGCTGGGATCTTTAAAGCTTCGAATTTACCAGAATGATGCTTTGTCTTGCGACTGGGAAAATGGCGTTGAGGAATGATGTGAAGTAATTGGTATTCCTTGTGATTTTATTTACTATTATTATTTTTTTTAGCAGACTAACAAAAGAAGAACATGAGGAAGATGTCGTACAAAACTTGGGGCGGTTTGCAAATTTCGAACGTTTAGGATGATGGGAATACTGAAGAGTTTGCTTATAACATTTTTAAAAACTAGGAGCCAGAAATTCCTTTCCAATATAAAATTTCTATCCCCAAAATGGGTGGTTGATTTATATCTTGTGGAACCATCTCATATACTGTATGGAGACTTCTCTATGCAGAGTTCCATATAACTCTTAAAGGAAGCCAAGAACTCGCCAAGGAACTCGCTAGACATGGGGTCCATGAGGTGAAGTAGATGAATAAGAGAGTTGTTATGAAACATTTGTGTTGTACTCTGGTATAGTGTGGAGGAAAAAAAAAAAGTTTGAATGGTATTTACTGACTTTGATACATTTATTATGAAATTAAAGTAGCAGAAGTTTGTTTCCTAGGTTGAAGGATTTTCTGTAGATTACTCATTAAGAATCCATTTTCTTCACTAATCTTTTGTCAAGCATATGGATACGTTCCACGGCTCAGTTTTTCTCTCCCTTTCTCTTTTCTCACTCATTATGTATTAGCGAACTCTCCCTCTGTAGCTGTTCTTTTAGTGCTTGCATATGGTCACCAGACAGATGGAGGTGCCATAATTATCACTTTCCGGAGACAAACGTGTGAATGACATGTGTAGTAGGGGGAATTACAGTATGCTGGATTCTCTCATACGCTCTCATACACACCTCTTCCATGTTATCTGTGCTCTCATAGACAAATTCAGGAAAACATGCTTGTGTACAGTATCTTTACTATACACATATAGGTTTTATGTGTAGCAAAATGGACGTGTGTGTGTATGAGAGAGAGAGTGAGATGCTGGCTATGGGCCCATGTGTCTCTTCAGTGCAGTTTGGTGTAGTTTGAGGTGTTTGTAAAGTGAAATGGATCCGGAGGTTCAACAAAATCGGGTCAGGGGTGTTTTAGTTCTGACAGGGTAACTAAAGCTCTGAGCGTGCCAATGCAGAAATTCTGCTCTGAACGTCAACAAACTCAAAGCCTGTGTTTGAGCCCTGCACCTGTGTGTGATCAGCGCAAAGCTTAAAGAATCCTTTTCCCCTTTCACACTGGGTTATTTGGCCTGTCACTTTTCCAACATTGTTTTTTTTTTTTCCCCCCACCAAGAAAGCCGACAGCATCATGATGTCGATGTGGTAGTGAAGTTTTTAACTCGCTGTAAAGTGTAATTCCGGTTATCAAATGTAAAAGGTGCTGAAGTTTGATGAACAATGGTGACTGGTGATTTTCTAGTAAATATATCTATGTGAATCGTGGTCTATAGTGTTTTTGATGGAATATCTTGATATTTTTTTTTCATTAATGATGTTTTGTGATGGTAAATTTAAAAGTTGAATAGTAATAGTTCTTGGCTTGTGAACATTACTGTTCTTAATGGGGAATGTTGACTGGTAAATTTACAGTACTGTGCAAAAGTCTTAGGCGCCATATTATCTGTAGTACAAATTTTGTTATGTAAGTTTATTTCTGTATGTCTACATTATTATGTACAAGACCATTCCCTACAACTGTTAGGTTTTACTGAGCATGCTGGAGAATATGAGCTCTTTTGGTAACTTCGTCACACTCGCTCCTTTCTATTTTCATGAAAAACCCAGGAGTCTACTGTACATTATTGATTTTTTTTCCCCATCTGAAAACTGGTCTGTCATGTAATATGTCACTTTCTTTACAGGCATGCAAATATTCTTCTGTAATGTTATTTATTCATTAATTTTAGTGTATCTTTGTACATAATAATGCAGACATAATAAACTTGTATAACAAAATTTGTACTACAGATAATGTGGGCGCCTAAGACTTTTGTACAGTACTGTAAGTGTTTGCTGCCAATTGTTAATTTAATTGTGAACACCATGTATTTAATGGGAGACTTTAATTTCCCATGGTAAATGTAGGTATTTGATGGTAATGTTCATTTTTTGATTGTGAACATTCATGTATTGTTTTTTGTTGTTGTTGTTGTTGTTGTTGTGAACATAAATATTAATATGCATGTAATGTTGTTAGCGTTTTTATTCTGAACATTGAAGATTTTTGAAATATTTGATGGAGAATGTTGACTATCCATGGTAAATATGCAGTATATGCTTAATGTTGATACTTCTTTTATTTATGTGAACATTGGTGTATTTGGTGGAGAATGGTGACTACTCTTGGTTAATGTTGGTGTTTAATGTTGCTAGATTGTTGTTGTGTATATTGGTGTATTTGGTGGAAAATGTTAACATCGCATGGCAAATGTCTGTGTTGAATGGTGATAGCTTGTTTTTTATTGCATTTGTTGGTTTATTTGATGGAGAAGGGTGACTACTCACGGTAAATGTAGGTGTTTACTTGTGGTAGACAAGTGGTTTATTTAATGAAAAATATTGTCTACTCAAGGTTAATGTGAGTGTTTGTGATAATTTGTACTAGTACTCAGGGTAAATGTAGATCTTAAATGTAAATATTTGATAGAGAATGTTGACTATCCATGGTAAATATAAGTGTTTAATATTTATAGCTTGTTTTTAATGTGGAATGTTGACTGGTAAATATAGGTGTTTGCAACATAGGGGTGTATGTTGGTGTGTTTAATGGAGAATGTTGACTGTGTATGGTAAATGTTGGTGTTTAATGTTGATAGCTTGTTTTTAATTGTATACATTGGTGTATTTGGTGGCGAATGTTGACTACCTATGGTTAATGTTGGTGTTTAATGTTGGTAGCTTGTTTTTAATTGTATACATTGGTGTATTTGGTGGGGAATGTTGACTATCTATGGTAAATGTTGGTGTTTAATGTTGATAGCTTGTTTTTAATTGTATACGTTGGTGTATTTAATGGAGAATGTTGACTACCTATGGTAAATGTTGGTGTTTAATGTTGGTAGCTTGTTTTTAATTGTATACATTGGTGTATTTGGTGGGGAATGTTGACTATCTATGGTAAATGTTGGTGTTTAATGTTGATAGCTTGTTGTCTATTGTGTACGTTGGTGTATGTGATGAACAATGTTGACTACTCAATGTAAATATAGGTGTTTGATGTTGATTGTGAACATCGGGGTGTCCGAAGACAAACACAGACTTTTAATTATATATGTGAGTATTTGATGTTCGATCTGCTAAGGCATTTGATTGTCAGTATCGGTGTATGATGATAAACAATGTTTTCGGCAGTGAATGGTGGTGTTAATGGTGGTTGAATTTTGAATGCCAGTGATGGATGTTTGATCCTGGTGATTAGTTATTAATCTTGATGCTAGTAGTGTTCGTATTTGTTGGTGAATAAATGTTTGGTGGACAGATATTGCTGTTTTTGATGCTGGAGTTTGAAGGTATGTATTAGTATTTGGTGTAGAGTATCAGTGACTAGTTTTGAATGTTTTTTGTATTTGGTGGTGAATTTCCGTCATTCGGTAGTTAATTGTGGTGTTTTGTCACGACCGGGAGACATCAAGTCTTGTAGATTTGATCTATGCCCCTTATTAAATCTTTATTCACTCCCTCTCTTTCTTTCTCTTCCTCTGTTCCTCTCGCTGTCTGTCTCAATTAGACGCTCAGCACAGCCTCATAAAGTGCTGCTGGCAAAATTAATTTCAGCTCCTTATTTTGCAATTACGGTGTCTGTATGTGGGTGTACGTGTGGGTGGGTGTACGCTTTAGCGTGCGTATTATGGTCCGTTGTCTTTCTGGGGCACGGGTGGTCAGCAGTGATACCAGCCATAGGCTGAGTGAATTGTAGAAAGCAGCATCGTGTGATTTACGATGTTTGTGCCATAGACCTAATACAGCTGTGAGAGGAGCTTCAAGTGACGCATATCTAATCTACGACTGTGTCAAGTAAACACACGGAACTCGAAATTAATGACACCCTGTTGTCCCAGGCACAGTCTGCTTCCAGCAAATCATTTCTCTCACAAAATCCCACACCTTCAAATATGGCCAAATGAGGCACATTGTGTTTTGGTGTCTTTGTACAGAATGCAAGAACATCAAAAAAAAAAAAAAAAAAGGTATGTTGATAGCTGTTGGAACAAAGTATGCCGAGATTTATTCCAGTAAATAGAAAGGAGACTCAAAGGGAGACGTGGAGAGCCGTCATCACCTCTGACAATGCGAGTAAAAGTACCAAGTTGGGAAACAAATTCTGTCAGACCGTATTGTTCAGCCAACCAGTCAGCTAGCTATTATGTTAACATTAACGTCAGTCTACTTGCTAGATCCCCTACCGTGTCCGATTTGATTGACAGCAACCTAAGGCTTTGTTCTGGCCTGAAGTGTTTTTTTTTTTTTCTTTTCACGATTTATATTTCGTAAAATAAAACAAAATTAGTATTTGGGGCGGGTAAGGTTCTTTCGAGATGACTGTCTGGGGTGATTTTGGGATGCTGGATTGGTAAAAAAAAAAAAAAAAAAAAACCCATTAGGTTCTTTATTTCCACTTTACCACATGATGTAAGTGCAGTTACCATGGAAACAATTAACTCATGGCAGAATCTACAAGGCAGCCATGTTTGACAATGTAATCAAATATGATGATATAGGACAGGCTCAGTGTGCATTTTTTTTTATGTGTGTTTTTAGCAAACAATCAGTGTTGCGTCTAGTTAGATTCTGACATGAACGACCTTGCTGCTGTGACTCAAGGTCATGTATGAAAACACTATGTTTTTTGCCTCATGTTAAAGTACGTGGCTGTCTCATGTTGCTTTGTTTCTCTAGATGTTCATCACACACATACACACATGATATTCGTACTCATTTTATGGAACTGGACAGGGAAATGGACAGGAAGAGAGAGAGAGAGAGAGAGAGAGAGAGGTATTTGTTGAAGACATCTTTCCCTCTAGTTCGCTTTGTTCTTGAGGCAATGTTGAACATTCTTATTGATTTGTTAGCCTAACTAGAGCGCTAGTGTGTATATGTGTATGTGTGTGGTGTTTTTATACTGAACACGTTGTAGCTGTCTCTCTCTCTCTCTCTCTCTCTCTCTCTCTCTCTCTCTCTGTACGCTGTTTGTGAAATCAACTGGTAGGAGACCCATGTAGAAACCTGTCAAGTCTAATTGAACGGCTGATTTGGAGCTGACGGTTTCTCTCTCTCTCTCTCTCTCTCCCTCTTATTTTCTCCCTCCCGCGGTGTGTCTCCGTCTCTTTCTCTTTCTCTGTCTCTCTCATTTTCCTTTTGCAGCCCTGATGAGGTGCGACTCAGGATGCAGTCGTGCTCCAAATACAAACATCTATTTACTTCTTGCTAGTTCCCCCAAGCATCCTGAACTGACTCCATACCTAACTGCTACTTCTCCTCTCCTGCTCCCTTCTCCCTACAGAGTCGTCGTCCTCGGTTCACGTCTTCATGGACACCACCACCACCAGGACGACCAGCCGGCCGACTACGCTGTCCACAGCCACCACCTCGACCACCACAACCACCACCTCTAGCACTACCAGATCTCCGGCCCTGAGCGCGTTCACTCCGAGGGCGCACACCACCACCGTCGAGCTCCGACCTCCGGGTGGCTCCGGGCCCCTTTTCAGCACGCGGCCGCCGCCTTCCTCCATCCTGCCCAACAACGCCGCTGAGTTCTGTAACCCTATTGTGGAGGCGGAGCTTACCTGGCCTAAAACTCGCCAGGGCCTCACCGCCACACAGCCATGCCCTTTTGGAACAATAGGTAATTAATGCCATGTATAATTAATTAACTAATACAATGTGAATATACTGACAGCTAGACACATTTCCCTCATAATACATGTCTCTGATATTCCAGTGATCGTTTTTCATCCTATTATACTGTTTTCATTCTATTTTATAGTGACTTTTTCATTCTATTATATAACTAATCACCAAAATCACCTTCCCTTTTTTTTTTTTTTTTGTTAAGCCACAAAGTGACCTATGACTCATTCAAGCATTCAAACCCCGTTTAACTTAAGGCATGAATTACCGGTGATGCTGAATGCTGTGTGGTTGGAACAGACGAGAGGGGAAATGAGGTAGCCGCTAAAGTTGATACATAAACCTTTTTGCTAGTACTGTCGACTTGCACCTCCAGGTTCCAGGTTCGGTTCCCACCTCGGGTCTGTGTCCATGTTCTCCCCGTGCTTGGTGGGTCCAAAAAACATACAGGTCAGGCTAATTGGCGTTTTCAAATTCCCTGTTGCGTGTGATGTGTGTCTTATGATTAATTGGCACCCTGTCCAGGTTGTACCCCGCCCCCGTGACCCTCCAGGCCCCCCGTGACCATGTATACAGGATAAAGCAGTATAGAAGACGAGTGAGTCGTTTAATATGAAGAAATGTGTGGTGGCTCAAAGAACACGATATATGGTGAAAGAAAAGAGAAAGAGGAAAAGAGGATTTCAACAAAAAGCTTTAGTCTGAAACTGTGGAAATATACAGACAAGCTGGGGAGAGAGCTTTCCTTTAGTCAATAATCCTGTTTGGCGGGCATTGATGTGTTGTGGGTAGAAGATACAAGCTGCTGAATCAAGTAGAGTGGGGTTAACACACTCACACACAAACCAAAAACACACACACGCAAACTATAGAAACATAACCATAAGTCAATCGCAAAATTACTTATTAATTTCCCAGGAAATACATATGTTAGGCAGCCATATCACCTAATATTTTACAATAATGTTATAATTATAAATAAATAAATAAATCATTTGCAGCCCCAATGTGATAAAAAAATATTTAAAAAACTGAATAAATGAATGAAATAATTCATTTATCCATGTAAAGTTCAGGCTAAACATTGATTCTCGTTTGTGCTCTAATATATTTTCTGTTTAGTTTTTAATACATTTTAGTTAGTTCCCCTGACAGGTCCGACTACTTTGAATGTTGTTTCTTACTGATTTCCACATTGCTGCAGTATCTTATTATATTTAATTACAAGAAAAACTCGGCATGCGAGCTGTGAGTCACGTTTCAAATATCACCACAATCTAATCGCTCCTTTACATCCGGCCATGATTTTCTAGTCAATCAAAAGAACAATGCAATAACAAAAAAAGATTTAAATTATAGTTTTTAATATAAAGTTTAAAATGTCAAAAGATCTGAAATAAAAAAATCTGATGAGTATGTACAGTACATGTGATGCACATCCCAAAATACCTCTTTGAATACCTCTTTTACCAGCACAATGTGCACTGATCATCCATAACATTAAAATCACTGATCTGTAACAAGTGGATCGCAGTGATTGTTAAGTTAAGAGTTGTTTGTCACTGCGCAGTGAAATTCTTTGTTCCTCACATATTCCAGCTTTTATTTTGTTAGTAGGCTTGGGGGGGTCAGAGTGCAGGGTAAGCCATTTTTATGGCACCCCTGGAGCAGACAAGAGCCTTGCTCAATGGCCCAGCTGCGGCAACCTAGCGGATCTGGGGCTCGAACCGCCAACCTTACGATCCGTAACTCAGAGCCTTAGCACACTGAGGCTCAACTGCCTGTGGTGAAAAAGGTCAGAACATGCAGCGCGTTGCGGTTTGTTGTGTATGGAGCCGGGCAGCCACGGACTGGTCAGTGTGTCCATGCTGACCCCTGCCCACTAGCAAAGACTCCTAAAATGAGTAGGTGAGCATCGGAACTGGACCCCAGAGCAATCTAAGAAAAAGGACCATTTTTTTTTTAGATCATGTGAAGAGATGGCACCAAGATGAAGTCTGGAAAGATGGCAAGCCACCAGAGGAAGTGTGATGCTCTGGGCAATGTTTTACTGGGAAACCTTGGGTCCTGTCATTGATGAAACTGTATGTTTCTTTGACACGTACCCCCTACCTAACTCTTGTTCCACAACACCAATCGCTCCATTCCAGTCTTCAGGAATGGTTTGAGAAAAATGACAAAGAGTTGAAGGTCTAGACATGGTCTTCAGATTCTTATGATCTGAACCTGATCAAATACAGTATTTGAAGGATGTCCTGAACAAAAACAAGTCATAGGACTTCAAGGACCTGCTGCCAACGTATTGGTGCCAGATACCACAATACACCTTCAGGGGTCTTGTACAATCCATTCCGACCTGCTTTGATGGCACAAGGGGGAGCTGTACAACATTAGGCATCATACTTTTGATGTTTTATTCTCCGCAATGAAGGTGAAACACGTTCGTCTCTGAACCGTCAGAGACCTTATAGACGATTAAGAAGCCCTAGCTTGTCTTGTAATGGCTTGTGATGTTTATTTCACCATGAATTAGAAATGAGCCGCCTTCTTTCCAATCTTCTTTCCGTGCTTCTCTTTGCCAGGTGAATTTGATTTGCGCTGCATTATTAGGCTGCTCTAACACTCCTGGAACTTTCTGAATAGAGTGTGAGGGCTTTGAGTGGAGCTGCTCCCTTAGTGTAAAGTGTCTGGTAGTGCGCATGCTGTCATGTCATGTCATGTGTGTGTGTCTATCATATACACAATTCCTCTTCATCCATCCGCCTTTCTTCTCTGTACTTCTGCAGCACTTTTATTCTGCCTCTTGTGTTCTGTCTTCTACCCTTTCTCTTTCGTCTCTCACCTCATCCCTGCCCTTGCTGTCTTTCTATTCTCTACTACTTTCTTGCTCACTTTTCCAGTCTTGCTTTTCACCCTCCTCTCTGTCTCTCTCTGTCTCTCTCTCTCTCTCTCGCTCTCTCACTCTCTGCCTGCTTTCCTCTTTATCTACTAAAAAGAGGCTCGGGTAGAGGGAAATGAAGTGTCAATCAAACTTTATATCAGTTTAATGTTGTCACAGTTTCGCTCCCTCTCTTCCTCCGTGCTGTTCTGTAACACTGGCTTGTTTCTGCCTCTTCTCGACTGATTAGTTTGCACGATTAGCCACGTTCATGGGATCGCAAGGATGCGCCGCTGGGTTCGGAGGACAGATTTGGCTCCCATGCTCATGTCCTGCCCTTGCACCTTAACAGTTTTTACACAGATGTGTTCAGGTTTTCCGCATTCACAGACTTGCTAAGGCTCATTCCAGATATCATTAGGAATTAAGCGCAATTAGTCGTAGTATTAATTTAATTCCAGAAAAGCATGGTGGTGGTAGCATCACATATTGAGAATGGTTTTCAGCAATAGAGTTGGCAAGATGAAAGCCAGTTATGGACGGCATATCTGTAGATATCTTTCTATCTGCATTTCTAATGCATAACTATTACCCCATGCTGGGTAAGTACTCGACTCGGTAGAACTACCTTTGATCACAGCTACCGCTTTATGTTGTCTGGGATAAGTCTATAATCACTTTTCCACATCTGGGTCTTTGATTCTCCATCAAGTCTTACAGAGCTTGAGGAAAAGTATAATGTGTCCAAGAATTGTCTGGCCCGTTCTAAGACATTCAGGTCCCTTGGTCTTCCAGGGTACAGTACCAGTTAAAAATTTGGATTTATTTTTCTACATTTTAGAAAAATACCGGAGATTTCACGCTATTAGGTAGGTGAATAACAGCAGCAGTCGAAGGTCAGCCGCTGTTATTCCGCTGTCATCTTGCAACAGTTCTTGCAAGAACAATGTTGTCAAGTGCACTTGCAAAACCAGTCAAACATTATGAGGAAACTGAAACTCTCATGAAGACCAACCCAGGAAAGCAAGACCAAAACTTACTTCTGCTGCAGAGGAAAACGTCATTTACATTTACCAGAATCAGAAATCACCAATTAACAATTAGCGACATTATGAAGGCCTTACACACTATAAGTAGAAAAGACTGTTACAATATAAAAATAAATAAAAATCAGGACAGACAATGGAATTAGAAGGCATGTCCAAACTTTTCACTGGTTTGGACGTCTTGACTGGGGTTGTTTGTCTACTCAAAGAATTACAGTTTGCCACAGTGTCCATGCTCCAAGGTTAGAAAGTTCCATCAGTCTACTGATGTTTACTGGGTTTCCCATGTGCTTTTTGGGGGAAGTTCTAACAGGATTTTATATTTATTTTCTTTTCTTTTTTTTTCAATAATGTAAAGTACTGTGCAAACGTCTCGAGGCATTCCTCATTTCGTCATCCAAAGAGCCAGAACGTCTTGTGTTTTTTTAATGCCGTCTCGAGAAATAGTTCTCCAGACTTCTTGAAGGACTCTCGTTTTCAATCCAGTCCCTGTACCAGGCCAGATTCAGAGTAGTGTTTTTCAATTGTTACCTGTATATCATTCAAGCATATAAAAAACCTTCTAACCTTCTAAGGCAAGAACCAGTGAGAAACATATGCAGATGATGACATAAAATATTTGTTCCCATTTCTTTAATTTATTCATTGGATTTAAGTTTAATATGATGAAATAAGTTGTGGACAGACCTTTGCACAGTGCTACTGTATATTTCTTCTTGCAGTTCTTGAAGTAGATATAGAGGTTGTACCCCACAATTGTGTGAATGTACTGTATGTTGTAAGCTGCATTGTGTTGTATGTTTCCCATGTAGGCAATGCTTCATTTGTGTGTACCGGTCCCGAAGGCCTGTGGGATCTTCAAGGTCCTGATCTCAGTAACTGCACTTCGTCTTGGGTGAACGTCATAAACCAGAGGGTAAGGACATCCCACAAAAAAACCACACTTTACCGCACATCCCTGCGACGGTGACAGGTCAGTCGAGGACACGCGCGGTCCTGCGGGCGATAAACCTTATGCTGTTGCATTCAAATCTTTAATCTCACGTTGGCCCATTATCAAAATACTGAGGCACAAAAGGGAGTGCAAGAGCTATGTATGTGTGTGTGTGTACAGAATCTTTAAGTGAAAAAGAAAAATACTTCCAGATCCTGCTACAGTTTTTCATTTAAAGTATCCCCCAAAGACAGTCAATGCTCCCCGCTGTTTGTCCCTTATTTGTTTTTCCTGGAAGAGAGAGAGAAAAAAAAAAAACAAGCGATCAAAGGAGAAGTACAGAAATTGGCTCATTTAAAGCGAGGCTCCGTACAAGTGTCAGGTGATTATGGTGGGAGTTGGGGATTTGGGGGTCTATGTATACTTCATTAACCCGGCACAAATGATTTATAAGACGGGAGTTCAGTTTTACCACAGGTGTTATTATTCTATGTTAGGCAAATTTCTGCCTGCGAGTGATGCGGCCATCAACCTACCGCGGAAACT
The DNA here is from genome assembly GCA_011419295.1 of Clarias macrocephalus. Classification (NCBI taxonomy): domain Eukaryota; kingdom Metazoa; phylum Chordata; class Actinopteri; order Siluriformes; family Clariidae; genus Clarias; species Clarias macrocephalus. The sequence goes on from JAAGKR010001919.1 coordinate 42,797, forward strand.
TAGACTTTCAAATGAGGATCAAGCTGTCAGACTAAGTCCTGAGAGACGGAGCGAGCGGTGGAGAGCAGGGGAGATGGAGACGGAGCGAGGACGAAAACCGAGACGAGGAGTGAGGGTGAAAAGGGGAACAAATTGGGAGTTGGAGTGGGGCTGAGGGGTGGACTTGGTTAGTGGACAGCGGAGGAAAATGCAAGGCTCGAAACGGTCCGTGTCTGAATCCACCAATCACATTCGCTCGCATGCACCACGTGTATTATTTTGGTCTTCCGAAGAGTTTATACAGCATGTGTGGGGCCTCACTGTCAAAAGGTATCGATCAGGAATAGGAGACACTAGACCATGTCCAGAACATTAGAGCTCTGTGAAGACTGACATCAGCAAGTGGGCAAAGTGAGGTACCACAGGGACATGACCAAGAACAGGAACTGATCTGTTCATCTCTCTCTCTATGTCTGTCTGTCGTTCTGTGCGGCTCTCGATCTATCTGTTTGTCTCTGTCTGTCTGTCTGTCTGTCTGTCTGTCTGTCTATCTGTATGCTCATCTGTCTTTGTGTTTGTATTGTCCGTCTGTCTGTCTGTCTGTCTGTCTATGCCTGTTCATCTCTCTCTGTTCCTATCTGTCTGTCTGTTTGACTATCTATCTGTCTGTCTGTCTACATTTATTTTTGTGCATATGTCTGCCTGTCTGTCAATCTGTCTGTCAATCTGTTTAGCTATTTATCTATCTATCTGCTCATCTGTATTTGTGTTTGTGTTGTCTATCTGTCTACCTGCCTCTTCATCTTTCTTTGTTCGTTTCTGTTTGTCTTTATGTCTGTCTGTTCGTCTCTTTCTGTCTGTCTGTGTATTTGTCTTTTTGTGCGTCTATCTATCTATCTATCTATCTATCTATCTATCTATCTATCTATCTATCTATCTATCTATCTATTTGTCTGTCTGTTTGTCTACCTGCCTCTTCATCTCTCTTTGTCCCTATTTTTCTATCTGTCTGTCTGAGCACTCGTTCTTCTAAGTTTTTCTGAGCACCCAGTCTCCTGACTCATCCTACGAGGTCGTGTTCAAAACTAAAGCGTGACCTTTATGTTCGGAGTGTTTTCTGCCCGACCTGCGTTTGAATAAAAGCAGCTTCCAAAAGGAATCAACATGAAGGCTAACCTAATCCCGAGGGGAGCAAACACACCCTTATATCCCGTCTGTCGGAATTCATTAAGCCTCCGAGCCTCTGAGCCGAGAGGTCCGTTCCTAAAGCCGGGTCTGGACGCGCTCATATCCCCCCCAATCATCCAGCCGCTGATCTGCTCAAACCCAGCCTGTGCTACTGGAGTGTGAGGGAAGTTTGCCATCCTGCGCTCTCACACTCATATACACACACACACACACACACACACTCAAGCCTCAGCCATTGATTTGATAAGTCATCCTCTGTATCTTGATGCACTGCACTTGTATCTAACAAGTGTTGTTTTTCTTCCCAACTGAATTGGAACATTTCTGTCTAAATTGGAGCAGTGCTCTGAAACCATTCCTTCGGCACGAGCGTGTGTGTGTGTGTGTGTGTGTGTGTGTTCAGGCGTACATGCGTGTGTGTGATTACGGGAGCTGCCTGGCAGAGATATGCACGGTAATGTAAGTGCCAGCAGTGAGGCCAGACTACTACAAGGCTTCAGTTTATTCCTCGCCGTCTACACGGCTCTCATTAGCAAATAAACACATTTGTTCCTGCGCTGGAGGAGGTTTTTAATTAAATCCTTCTCGTGGAAAAAAAAAATACATAAACACCCTTCAGAAAGTGCTGCAGTTCAGTGGAGCCATTTTATTCCGAGATAGGCTTGTAATTTTTTTTCCTCGTCTTGACTTAAAAGCACCCGACTCTGGCTGACTATGCCGCAACAGGAAGTTAGAAAGGCTTTTCGAGACGAGGATGTATTTTTCCCGCGCCGGTGGGGGGATACGAGCGCTCCTTGATGGTTTTTGAAAAACCACAGTCTGTGGAATGCAGAAGGATTTCGGCAGCTGTTGCATATCGGGGCGAGATGTGAAGCGCACGAGACAGCAACCGCGCTTCTTCCACTTGGCCGGAGCGTTTAACTGCAGGGCCGTTAGACTCGAGGCGGATCGAACGGAGTCTGAAGATCTTCAGCGTAGGTGATGCTCGGTCCGTGTAACCCAACACCGCCGTTCTAAACACTTAAACCGATTCAGATCGGACATGGAATAAACCTGAATGTTTTTTTTTCTACTGTATTTTCATAGAAATTCTACCGAAATGGAATCCTTTAAGCTTAAGCATCATTTCATTATTATTGAACGGAGAAAAGTGTGTTGTTCAATAACAATAAAGAGACTGACAGTATGTGATGTTACGATGACGAATGACGTGTGAACCAGGTTGTTTAGTCATATGGTACTGTAGGAATATTGTATGGTTTGATTTTGTGTGTGTGTGTTTTTTTTTATGGCAAAGTTTATGTTATGCTATTTATGATTTAAAAAAAAATGAAACGTCTGCATCATATTTGCATGAGTATTTGTATTTGCTTATGACACATTGTTCAGTTCTCTTGTCCGATAACGATTTTCTGCTGATTCTGATTTTCTTTCATTTTAAAAACTGTTGAAACAAAACAAACAAAAAAAAAAAGGGCGTTCGGGTCAAACCAGGACTTTTGATCACGTAGAATAACAGAACACAGTTCTGAGAATAAAAACTGCCTTTTTTCTCTATATAACCTCCTCCTAGACTACTGCACTCAGCCCAGTGCTTGGTTACCATCAGGGTGGAAAATTTTATCAGTACGCGAGAGGCATGATCTGAAACGCCGGCCTCCCGGGAACTCCTCCTTTACAGCCACAAATCTGTCAAAATGGCTTTGTTCCTGTAATGTGCAAGTGGTGTTGGTGAATGGTTGTGTGCACAGTTCCCACTGATTGCAAGATTCGATTTCCGCAAGATCGTAGCCTGTAATTTTCAACAATCAGGCGTGAATCAGGCGTCAGAACAATCATAGCTTGCTTTTAAAAAAAAAAAATTCTGTCTTCTGTAAATGTCAATCGGCTTTACACCGTTAATCATGATGAATTTCATCACAAGTACCAGTTTGACTTAATCAACATTTCCACTTTAGTGGAAAATTTAACAGATCGTTTTATGTTAATAGTAAAACATAGGTTTTTAAGGTTAAGGGAAAAAAAGGTTAAGAAAAAAAGCTTCCAGGTTACAGACTCGAGCTCCTTTGCAAAAAAAAAAAAAATCTTTATTATTATTTTTGTTTTTTTAAACATAAAACTTCCATTTCGTCATTACTGAAATTGGAGAAATAACGTATGATCTATGGATTAACATCGAGTCCTGAAATATGCTAAGTGCATGTAAATGGAATATAAATATAAATGTATGAAAGTGCATATAAATGGAATATCGGTTCTTGCGGCAGAATTCTGGTTAACATGATGAAAAAGGATGAAAGGTCAGGTTTTTACTTAGTACTAAGTACTTGGATACATACTGTAGCAGGCATTTTGCCTGTAATGTCTTTTACCTACACTTTAATGAAGCATCAATATACAATATTATTTGGAATAAAAATATAACAGAAAAGATAATAAAATATAACCTAAACCTAAACTAAAGAACCAATAATAAGTCTGAGAGTTTAATTGAGTTAATTTCAGATTAATGTTGTTACATTGCAAAATTTAAAGAGGGTGAATACTTATGCACAGCACTGTACACTGATCAGCCATAACATTACAATGCAAAACCTCATGCCTCGTATTGTGCAGGGACACTTCATGCTGCGTGAGCAGCTCTGGACCCTCAGGGCCACAACGATGGCAGCGGACCCTCGTATGGTGGACTGTGGTGTACTGAGTGTTCTGGTACCTTTCTATCACGGCCAGCGTTGACTTTTTTTTGTTCTACATTGGCTTTCCTGTGAGGTCGGACCAGAGAGACTAGCTTTTGCTTCCCACATGCATACAGTAAATGAGCCCTGATCCTGTCACCAGTTTACCGGTATACATGATGTTAAGGTTATGGCTGATCGTTGTATATCCCGTGATTAAAATTTATGCTTTAAATAAGGTTCATGAATAAAATATTTGACGCTATATGCAATATTAATCGATCCCTGTGCTTTGTTCAAAGATCCGGACTGGAGAGACAGCAGCCATCATCTTACGCGAGCTAGCGGAGCAGACTAAAGGCCGCATCCACTCCGGGGACGTCACGTTCACGGTGCGGGCCATGGGCCAGCTGGTGGACCTGCTGGACATCCAGCTGCGCAACCTCACCCCCGGCGGCAAAGACAGCGCCGCCCGCAGTCTCAACAAGGTACGATTCTCTCTCCTAAAGCTCTACTTAAACTCGGCAGAGTCCTCTAGCGTCGGATTATAAACGGGGTTTTATACGAGTGTGAAATTTTTGCGAGCCAGCCGCCGTGTTTGATTTATCTCCATAGCAAGCTGTTCAATGTCTTGGACGCCTTCCAAGCAGCCTTCAGCCCAAAAGCAGCAGCTAGTTGGTAGTGATCACACGCCGCGCTAAGATCGTTTGACAGGTACGGAGACGAGAGGCTACAGTACGCGGCGGCTGTAGAGTCCGGTCGGGTTCTTTAAGTCTTATTACTAGGCTTTGAGGACTTTCAGACTCGGATTTGCTGGAAGATTGTGTCGCAATTATGCTTGGGTGTGGATTCCAGCGTGGCCTCGAGCTAAGATGGGTATTAGGTGGACAGCGCTGAACAGTAGATATTGTTTTAATGACGGTCGTCTTTGTCAGGCCCGGATGATCCCCCCTGCACTCGCCTTTGCGTTTCCGAAGCCAATAAAAACACGGAGGCTGAGAAACCACCTAGGATACATTACCGCGCTTGTTTTCTTCCTTCCCTTTCCTCACGGCCCTCAGAGCAGCCAACGCAGACATGCCGCAAACTGTACTCCTCGCCTCGTTTTTTATTTTGCCGAGTCGCTCATCTCGGTTTGATTTAACGTCAGAAAAAATGAGGGGCGAATAAAAGGCCGCGTGAAAATGCCACATGGAGAATAGGCACAGTTAGGATTATACAAGCACCTGCTCACATTTCAGGTCAGATCCAGATGGAATAAAGATATCTCCCAAAACAGGAAATCCATCCTTTGACACATATAGGCAGATATCTCCCTATTGACCTTTAAATCTGTATAGTCGTTCACTTTTAAGTCAAAAGCTTCTTAGCCGTACTGACAGGTTTTTATATATATATATATAAACACAGCTATACAGTAAACGTTCAAAAATGGATGGAGAAGTTTTTAAGCGGCAGGACGTCATGGGGATACCCGAGGGGTTAAGTGCATTACTCACGGGGCAGAATAGCAGTGCTCAGTGGGAACTCCATTAGTAACAGATGACTGGGGGAAGAATCACTTCCAATGATGTACACAAGAGACCGAATCCCACAAACCTTTGCTTTTCCTGAACCATTTACGCTACTGCTGAGTTATTCAACTACCCGGCAACCTGATCTCTTATGTCATTCGTACAAACTCAAATATGAATGAATTTGATTGGAAACAAATACGAGTCAAAACTGAGACTTTAATCCTTGTCATAGACCCTAATACTAATCCAGGTAATGTGGTAAAATGTCAGCCCTTCAGCTTAGTGGAACAACCTGAAGCCTGGAAAGCACTGGATCTGTCGATACACCACTCAAAACCCAAGGCTCGGACTTAAGAAGCGAGCTCTCGCCGTCTTGTCCGAGACTGTGAATCTACTGAGACTGAAGCGCTTTCACCTTCCCCTGACAATAACAAGAAACCCAGCCTCACAGGAAAGAAAGTCTTTTTTTTTTTTTCCTTTCTGTCTCCGCATCTTTCAGTCTCGCTTCCTCAAGGTCACCCCTCTCTCGGCGCTTCTTCTCCCTGTATAATTCGTATCATCCCAAATGTCACGCTAGCCTCTGGGTTTGTTCGTCACGCTCTGCTAACATTATGAACAATCCCTTTGATAGCAGCGCAGTGGGTTTAGCTCACAGTCGAGTCTGCGAACGGTGAGATCTCCGACACTCCGCGGATGAAAGGGAGCGTAAGAGCCGCCGACAGTGGCGCTAACAGGAGGGCTAACGCGGAAGAAAGGAGCCTTAGCGCCGAACAGCAGGGCTAGCTCTGAAAGCCAGCTGAAACTGTTTGGGAGAAGATGTTAGCACTTTGTGACAGGCGGTGAAAAGGGACCAACAGAGAGAGTCCGCCGCTGTCCATGTTGGTCCAGTGCTGGTAGCTCCGGCGTGCGTGTGCCAAAGACGCTTGCCTGTCTGCTAGCGTTTCTTTTTTTTTCTCTCCACATTAACGAGTTGGTTCTTTATTTAATATCTTTATGTGGTTACTTGATGGTAATGCTAGTAAGTGACATCATGACTCTTTCATCTTCATGACAAACGTAGATTCTTATTTTTCTTTTTCTCAATAAAGGATGGAAATAAGGAGCAGGGATTGCTGGTGGCTGTCGAGAGCGTCAAAGCTAGCATGACGCCTAGCACGTTCACGCGAAAAATCAAACAGCGAACGTATTTGCGCGTTTAGCAATTCCGATTCCGCAGTTACGTTTAGAGACGGAACTGCCTCCAAATGAAAAGCGCTAGACCGTTCACACTCACAAAAAAACACGACGCAAGCTAGTTTTAACACCGGTACCGTTAAGTTCAGTGCTTATCGTTGACATCGTGTGTATTTTTAAGACTTTTTAAGAGTTTTTTTTTCGAGATGAAAACCTTCTCTTCTAATGACCTTATTTTGCCTTTTCAGCTGCAGAAAAGGGAGCGCTCCTGCCGCTTTTTCGTACAGGTATTTAAACCCTCCTCTTTGCCGTTACCTCATTTCCCCACCAGTCCCTTATTTTACCCTCCGTCTGTGTGTGCGGTACCTCATATCCTGCCCTTCATTTACACCAAGGTCATGCTGTGGTTTGTTTGTCATAAGTGCTTGTTAAAAAGCCCGCGCACGCTCTTCATCCTGTTGTTCGGGTCTCAAAGGTTCGGACTTATTCTCGGGCGGGTGAAGAAAAACTTGAAGCGCAACCTGACTGTTTTCCACTGGATTATTAGCTAATTTGACTGGCAAATTAACATGAAAAAATTTCCTAAACACTGCAGAAACTTGCTGAACGATTGTAATCCCAGCCAATCACGAGCAATTATGCTTGATTCGCAACTGAAAACAAATTGAAAACTGTTCGGCGGTAATTTCGTTCCGCACATATTTGCTTTGACGCTGTAGGTGAGACGAGGTTCGGTGACTGCCGAGGAACAAATGTGTCGTGTTATTATTAACTGGTAGCACGTGAGCCACCTGTGTATTAACACAGAACAGATAAAAAGGATCCCGTTCTCTTTTCCTCTTGTGTTACTAAAGTTGACAAGAGTGTGAATGTTTTTTTCTGAAGCCTACTGCTAGACCAATTAATGTGAGCTTGTTTAATTAATGAAAGACTTACAAGTAACATGCGTATATTAATTAAGGGGTGAGTACTGAGTACCTTTACTGAATGTATAACTAAATATGTTATGGTAATTATATGTACGTTATATGCAGTATATACGGTATGTACAGTACAGTACGAGCGCCGTTCAAGGCAAACTGGAACTTTCTTTTCCAAATTTCTTGTTAAAGAAGAAGTAAAAACCGATTGGCGTTTACAAAAGATTTTGCGTTGATGGAATCTTGAAAGTTGACTCAGATACCACTGCATTCATTCCCATCTGCGAGTGGAACACCTGACCGACGGATACCTTCCACCTAATTGCGGAACTCTACATGATCACTCACTTGCACATTACAGGAACTCGGCTTGGAGTTGTTGCCACATCCGCAGTACAGTCAAAGCCATTCCCACATGTTTGGACCATTAAAGGAGTTCCTGGGAGGCCAGCGTGGCTCCAGTGTTTTGAGAAAACGTTCCATCTTGTTGGTATCCAAGCACTAATGAAACACTGGGGATTATATGGAGAAATAAAAGGAGTTTTTACTGTGTTCTGTTATTCCGCACAGCCAAAAGTCTTGGTTTAACTAGAACGCTCTCATATAAAGAAAGCGCCAGGTTACACACGGGCACAAAGGGAACCAGAGATCTTCTCAAAACCATGGTTTGTCGATTGTGCTGGTCATGACGTTTAAAAAAATATACATATATTATTTCCAAATGTTCATGGTGGTGTAGTGGTTAGCACTGTCGCCTTGCACCTCCAGGGTCCGGGTTCGATTCCCAGGCCAAAGTCGATTCCCATCTCTGCGTTCATGCAGTTTGCATGTTCTCCCCATGCTTGGTGGGTATCCTCCGGGTACTCCAGTCCAAAGACATAGGCTAATTGGCATCCCAAATTGCCCATAGCGTGTGAGTACATGTGCCCTGCGATGGATTGGCACCCTGCCTAGGGTGTACCCCGCCTCATGCCCCAAGTCTCCAGTCTGGGATAGGCTCCAGGCCCCCCGTCACCCTGTATTCAGGGTATAGCGGTATATATGATGAGTAAGCGAGTGAGAGAGTGTTCATTGCTTAAATTAAGACATTAAGCACAGAATCTTGTCAAGTTGTTGCTTGGAAAACACCAACAGCTAGTCAGAGCTACAGGTTCCGCCAAGAAGATTCGAACAGATGAAGCTTTTGCAACTCAATGCGATTTTAAGCATGAAAAGAAAGTGTGTTTTTTTTCCTCCACTTTCCTGAACATTCCCACAATGAAATTGAATTAATTAATTGAATTAAGGTATGCATCAGAGAGGCAATGGACTGATGCTGTATCCCCCACAATAGGATCTCAGGATCGACCACAACGCTAACCAGTAGAAAGCGCTAGAGATAATAGCAGAAATAATGCCTTGGGTCGTAAAGGAGCTCCAGTGATCTCACCAGTTCTACAGCTTTTCCTGCAATCACTTGTACCGTTCCGAAACAAAGAGCTCCATATCTCTTAACAGTGTGTTGCACCTCGATCAGTTGCGTCAGGCTGGCTAGTCTTTGGTAAAACCAAAAAAAAAAAAAAAAGTTTGAGCCCATATGGTCCCTTGAAGGATGAGCTTTTCAACCAGCTGACTATTGTCAGCAACACAGTAATGACGAGCTAAAAAGATGAAGAAGAAGGAAAAAAAGCTGATCGTCGTACATGAAGACAGTCTTCGGAGTGAAGCAGTTCTCAGCGCACAGAGTGCGAGGTGTCGTCCATAAATACATGATGTGAAGAAAGATGTCTGAGGATGTGAACAGCGCAGGCAGCACTGACCGATGAATTATTGATGCACCACAACAACATCTATATTTTACAGCCACTGCAGAGAGTACACGCACGCGGCGGACCGAGGTAGACTTCATGAAAGTAGGCTGCGTTTATGATAATGGATCGTTATAATGTGCAGAAGCATGTGCGGACTGTAACGAGGCTGCAGATGTGACAAGCTGACAGTTTGGGATGTACGGGTACATTTTTACTGTATACACAGTAACGCAAAAGTCATAGGCATCTTTAGTACATATTGCGGTATATACAGTATGTTTATACGGTATACGAAACCATTCAGTATTTCCAAACATTCTCCAGCACGCTCAGTAAAACCTAACAGCTGTTGCTATAAGAAAAAATGATTTTGAAGACATTTCTACATGAAAGAAGCTCTATAAAGGGAAGGGGAAAAAGTAATAAAATAAACATGGTCAATATTTGCTGTGATAAAAATCTGTAGTGTTGGATGCAGATTTGTAAGTAAAACAGCCTGTTAGGTTTTACTGAGTGTGCTGGAGAATACGAGCTTTTCTGGTAACTTTGCCACACTTGCTCCTTAAGGCTCCTATGGTTTTGTTCATATTAATGCAGACATGATAAACATACTGTACTGTATATAACAACATTTGATACTACTGGTTAACGGAAAGGTAGCGGGACAAGCAATTTTCTACTGATAAAAAGGACAGGAAGTAGATCTGGAGGTGGGCGAGCCGAAGATGCTGCGGTTCGCTTTGGGAGCGACAAGAATGGACAGGATTAAGAATGAGTATATTAGAGGGACAGTGCAGGTACCGTAGGACAGTTTGGGGACAAGGTTATAGAGGCCAGATTGAGACGGTTGGGGCATGTGCAGAGGAGGGATGAGAAGGAGTGTGTGAGCGATGAAAAGGAGGTTTATGGATGTGGTGAGAGAGGACATGCAGGAGGTTGGAGTGACAAAGGAAGATTTGGTAGACAGAGTTGGATGGAGACAAATGGTCCTCTGTGGTGGGAGCATTCGAAAGAAGAAGAAGATGATGATTAAGACTTACACACAGTGCTGTATATATGAATTTTCCAGACACAGTAGACGTGCATGTTTTTTTTGGTCTTCGCCAGTAATGATATTTGATACGGCAGCATGGTGGCTTAGTGGTTAGCACTGTCGCCGCGCACCTCCATGGTCTGGCTTCGATTCCCGGCCATACCTGCCTCTGTATGCATGGAGTTTGCATGTTCTCCCCGTGCTTGGTGGGTTTCCTCAGGGTACTCCGGTTTCCTTCCCGCAGTCCAAAGACATGTAGGTTAGGTTAATTGGCGTTCCCAAACTGCACATAGTGTGTGAAAGTGTGTGTATGTGGCCTGTGATAGATTGGCACCCTGTCCAGGGTGTACCTCGCCTCATGCTCTAAGCCTCCCGGAATAGGCTCCAGGCCCCCCGTGACCCAGCATTCAGCGTAAAGCGGTGTAGACAATAAGTGAGTGACTGATATATAATACTGATACCAAATTGAGTAGCCTGCTTGGTACGTTTGTAACAGTACTCTTTAGTCATAATTCGATTCACTGTAATCGCTTCACAATTTGCTCCAACGCTCCATAGCAAAAGCAGAGCTCCAAAACAGGCTAAAATAGGCATTTTCCACACCCAGGGAGGTTTGACAGCAACACAAGAGCTCTTCTTACCGATAATAACACGGTAAAGTTAATTTCATAATGCAAAATCCGTGTTGTTCTTCGCAATCTGGAACTGTCCGTCTGTCAGACTTCACAAGCGCAGATGCATTTTTGCCTAACAATGCAGACTCATCCTTACCCCCCTCTTCCTTAGGATTAAGAAGCATTAAGAATGTTTTCGGCTCGGTTTATGTCGGTTCCTGTCTGTCAGCAGTGAGGTCGTTTCTTTGCTGGTTAAACAGGATGTATAGGAAGGAGGCAGAGTCTGGCCTCATGTACTGTACAGTACCTTTCACCTAGTGTGATATTAAATCAATTTTTACTAAATACATTTTGTAAGTTTGTAAATGTAATCAATTGTACTAAATTCGTTTAACCTAGGCATACAAATTTTCATAGTCATTTACTATTATTCATTTATCTTTTTTTTTTTTTTACTTATATGTTGGAAGATGCTGTCGTTCCTTCACTCGATATTTGCACGGAGCGCCGTTTGCTGTCTGCCTCGCTTTTATTGCTATCATCAATCGTGAAATAACGCCAGATTGCTCTTACTTCACGTTGTCTTCTGATTAGCACGACGTCATACACTTGGCTTCTGTCATATACAGTAGCATTCACGAAAGCTACAAAGACACCAGTATCCGAATCTGCGCACATTTACTCCCAATAATACAGATATCACTAGCTGCTAAGCCCTGATACAGTGTGTAAACACGTCAGTTTGCTGTCAGCATTTTACCCAAGATTATTTATTCCACATGGGTGGACAGGGACAGTTAATTGCATGCGCGGGAATGATTGTCAGCAATGCTCGCGGCAGAGACGGCTCGCGCGTAACTTTGGTTCACCTGACTGGGGTGCGTTGCATCATTAGTCTGACCGTGCTAAATAAAAGCGAGGGAAGTACTGAGAGATGATGGAGCAGCAGCTGGTGGGTGTGTAAACAGAGGCATTGATTGCGACAGAGTGAGAGCGCCCAGGACGGTAATTGATTAGGGGAATGGGAGCGTTTTCTCCACTCTTCACCACACACACAAGAGGGTCTCGCCTGCAAATCTGAACTCGCCAAGAAGACACTTCACAGCACACCTGCCTCTTTTTTTTTTTTTTGTCTTTTTTTTTTTTGTCCCCCACCCCGTCAGATGCGCTCACGAGCACAGGACAGGAGGGAAAATTTATATCAGACAGGTTTGATTTCAGAGGCCAAAACAAAAAGATGTCGAGACAAAACAAGCCAAGACAGACGAGGTCATGTTTACGTTTACAGTATTTGGTTGACGTTGGTTGGAAACCACGTCCTCACACACAGCACAAATAGGTCATGGTCTGAGAGTACCATTAAGCTTAAACCCTGCTATAAAGGAGATAGTGTAGGAGGTTTACACAGGCATAAAGCATCCAGTATAAAACTGCTACTTTATACATTCGCGGTATTTTCGTGACATTTGGCGCAGGTGCTAAACTGGCAGAGAGAAGTCTGATTGTAAAAATAGGTTCGGCTTGGACGAACACATTAAAGTCTAAGAAAGGGATTGTAGCCTTTTGTAGCTTTTACATTGTAAAATACCGTGTTAAGTTCATAACCATACGTACAGTATTTCTATTTATTAGGATGAACTTGTTATTCACGTAATTCTTTTTTTTTTGTTAAACATGCGTTTCATTTGATTTAAACATCTAGATTTAATCATGACGATCTTTGATTGATCGATTATTTTTATTTATTTGTTTTTCGAAACAAGTGTACTACGAGATTCCCAGATTTTATTCTGAGCCGGAATAATCACAAGATCGTAGGACATTATACAGAGATCGTCAGGAACTTTTATCAGAGACTTCATCTGTGGTTTACGCGTTTGTCATCATGGATCGTAGAGTCCAAAAAATAATGCCAATTTCCATGTTTAAAGTTGACTTGGATGGCTTTGACATGTCACTCCTGCTTTGCTCATAAAATCTTTCATAAAGGGCTGAAGCAAATTTTCTAAAATGGCTATATTCAACCCCACACACTAAACTACTAGATAGTACACTACGCGCCAGGGATATTTATTATGGATGTGTGTGGCAGGTTCCTAACTTCTTTAGTTACAGGGTTCCAAAACATTGGTATCACAGTATCAGTTATCAGTTGTTGTTTTTTTCTTCTTTGGAAAACTTGACAATTGATAGTACAGTATATTGTTAGGTATGTCACAGGTAAATACTGCAAATTCATTCATGTTCAGAATAAGAATAAGCTTGGCATGATCTGCAGTAGAATTGAAGGTGATTACATGCTAATCGTCGGTGCAGTTCTTGCAAACATTTTGAGCCACTCATCATTCCTTCATACGGCATTTTGCTTCCCAAGAGCCAGACTTTCTTGTATTTTTAATGTAGCCTTAAGGAATATTTTCCCAGGCTTCATGAAGGACTTTTTTTAAATCACATTTTCAGTCTTTGTACATGTACTGTGGATGTTTTTTATGTTTGTTTGTATCTGTAGGTACTGTACTTTATAGCTTGTCACTGTAAAACATTTCATTTAATCTAAAATACGTGGTGGCTCAAGACATTTGCACAGTACTTTTCTGTACATAATACCGTTTTATAGGTAATGCTTAGTTTAATTATTTATTTAATTTAAGGTATGTGTCATTAAAGAATCGTTAACATTTTTTATTCCGGGATAATTCGCAATGCTCTCGTTCAGGAATTAGGAAAAACCTCCTCTTTCTTTTTCTTATAATATTTGTGTACTATTACGAAAGCAGACACAAATAATGGCATTCTGTCATGTGACATAGTTTATCTGTACATCTTTGTATATTCTATTAGATTACTTTCATTGACTTTTGTCAGGTTTTTATTATGCATTTTGTGTTTGCTCCTGTAGAAGTAAGATTGATCCAGAAATTGCTTGCAACAGATTGTTTTTTTTTCTATTGAGCTTGAAATCTAACAAAGCAATTTAAATATACATTTGAATACTGATCAGATGACTTAATTAATTTATTTAATATGATATTTAGAATTCAAATATATTAAATGAATATTTAAGAATGTTCATATAATATATATATATATATATATATATATATATATATATATATATATATTTCTATTTTTGTTTTACAATTTTGTAACCAATTTTTTTTTATTTATAATTTTTTATTATTTTCTCTAGCAATTCCATCTAGCAAGTTTCTGTTATGTTTCTTGTGTAAGCAATTAGTTTTAATTGAAATAAATTATTCAGTATTATTTAGCTAGCATTTAGGCGCAGCATTATACGAAACTTTGCTAGCACAAACGTATACTGCACCATGGTCTTAGGGTGTGAAAGGGAAAATTCAGTTCAGTTCGATCTTCCAATTTATCAACCAAAAATAAATCTGATTTCATTTTAAACAAAATAAGAATGAAGTAATATGTAATGGCTTCATCTCCCGACAAGACTACAATCCAAAGTGAGATAAAATCAATAGGAATATAGTTTGAAACAGGATTTCTTTTTTTTCTTTTTTCTTTTTTTTGCACTCCAGACATTATTTGAGGAAGATGATTCAGAGAAGAATGGGTAATGATTGGTCTAACAGTCGAACAGAGAACAGAGAAGGGAGATGTCAGGAAGACTCGAGGTGAATTTTACCAGCGAGACATTCCAAAATCTGTTCATGATAGCCAGTGGATGTTATACAGTATATTGGAGGTTGTTATAAAGGGGAAAGTTTTATAGAATGTTTCCATAAGATTCAGATACAGATTTTACATGCAGAAAAACTTAACGCATATGTTTTCACCCCCACACCTACAGGATTACAGTACATATAGTAAATTTGCATGAAAGTAGTTTATGAGAGAAAGTATTACTTTGAAAAGCAAAAATTACAAAAATATTCACGCTTACAGTATGTATTCATCTGCAAAATGTGGAGAGCATCAAGGAAGGCAAATACCTCTACAAGGCTGTTTGAACGCTATGTGTTAATAAAGAAGAAACATCTGTAAAACATTACATACTTTGTGCTTTGTTAGAGTTTGCTTATTTTCTTTATTTTGTTTCAACATTGACATTTTAACTGAAAAATTTCAGATTTTTTTAAAATGAAGATATCATTCGGATTCTCAGTTTAAAGTTGTAACTTGACAATTATTCCATAGCACAGGGACATGCATACACACGTACACACATGGCTGTCCTGTGCCCTTTCCGAGGACTGTTTACTTTATATATGGAATAACTTTCTGTACAATATTTCCATAATTTAGGTGTGAAGTTTTAAATGCATAGCTCTGTGATTGTATTATAGATTAGCTTTACGACTATTAGCATAGTCTCAGAAACAATAACGGATTCAGTCAAAACGTTATTACTGCTGACTGCCAGCTACACTTAGTGTAATAAAAGAAGGATGAGTGGGAGAAAATAGGAGACTGAAGCGGAATGTGTGTAGGATTAAGCGAAAGTGAATCACCTCCAAACGTCAGAGCTTTTGCCATGTCAGCACAAGGAGACTGCAGAACATCACACACATCACACATAGGTGAAAGGCTATAAAGACGCCTGGTCTGATAAGGCCAGAGTGATATCGCTATGTATGAGGGCAAGTACACGGAGCAGCAGTGTCAGAATGAACACACATACAGTACAGTACACTCACATTCACATACACACTTCTCAGAGTATGACATTGTGAGGACACAATTATTAATGCAGCAGGAACTTTGTTGGGACATTTGGTGACCACAAGCATATAAAACCATGAACATAAACACACACACACACACACACACACACACACACACACTTGTCACTTGAATATGGCATTATGAGGACCTTCTATTGACGTA
This sequence comes from Clarias macrocephalus, assembly GCA_011419295.1. NCBI lineage: Eukaryota > Metazoa > Chordata > Actinopteri > Siluriformes > Clariidae > Clarias > Clarias macrocephalus. Next base: position 58,546 of record JAAGKR010001919.1, read on the forward strand.
ATTATTATTGATGTGAATGAATGCATATAACCTTAAAAAACATTTCTTTACTCAAAAGGATTTTTTTTTAAAAAATCAAACCACTGAAACATTTGTTGAAAAAATAAAAAGAAAGAAAGAAAACGGTCTCCTTGTGAGGACTGGCTAGATGTCATCACAATTATCTTTTTTTTTTTTTGCTTTCATTTAAAACTGTTAGAGAGTCCTATTCTCTCTCTCTCTCTCTCTCTCTCTCTCTCTCTCACACACACACACACACACACACACACACACACACACACACACACACACACACACTTGTCACTTGAGTATGCCATTATGAGGGCCTTCTATTGACATAATTATTATTGATGTGAAAGAATACATATAACCTTAAACAAAATTTCTTTACTCAATGGTAAACATTTTATTTTAAATTGATTTTTTTTAAAAGATGAAAGCACTGTTACACATTTGTTAAGAAAAAGAAAAAGGTCTCCAAATGGGGACTGGCTAGATGTCATTACAATGATTATTTTTTTTAGCTTTCATTTAACACTGTTAGAGAGTCCTATTCTATCATTGTCATCTACACACTTGTCACTTGAGTATGGCATTATGAGGACCTTCTATTGACGTAATTATTATTGATTTGAATTAATACATATAACCTTAAACAAAATTTCTTTAATCAAAGGAAATGTTTTAGTCATTTTATTTTTATATATTTTTTAGACCAAACCACTAAGGCATTTGTTAAATAGAAAAAAAAAAAGAAAAGATTCTCCTTGTGAGGACTCGCTAGATGTTATCACATCTGAGGATTCCAGACATTTCAAAACTGAATGGAAGAAACTTGAGACTTCAACCAGGCTTTGTGTATGTAAGTTCAAGTCTTCCAACGGTATCTTCATTACTTTGCTTTTCATTTCTGGATATTGCTTCAGTTAGGCGTCTCTCTGATTTGCACTTTTAATTTTTTTCAAACCTCAGAGCTGGAAATTTTGTCCATCACAAACATTCTATAAGGATAATATTCAAGTGCGGCACTCATGAAAACTGCAGCTTCAAACCTCCACCAAAGTGCAGCCCTGAGCCCCAAAAGCATGTGGGTGTGACCCCTCCGTCACACCGAGAAACACCTCAGCCCTCTGTAGCGTATTAGGATGCCGCCCTGGAGACAAAAGTGCTTTTAGGTCACGCGGTAGAACATTCGCTTCGACATACGGCGCGAGCGTGCGCGAGAAACCAATTACAAAAAGCGCTCAGCCGTTCTGCATGCTCCGTCTCTGCTAAGTACGAGCTCACTCCATTCAAATGGGTGCATTTATGTGGAAAGTAATTCCACATAAAGTAATCTTCCTTTCTATTTCTAATACACTATCATATCTGAAAATCCCAGATTATTGAGAAATGGCTGATTTGCAATGCAAATGTAGCTCTTTCTCAGATCATTTAAGATTTTTTTTCCCCCTTGTAGCTCATTTGATTCATTTGCATGCAAGGCTTTGAACATGATCAAGGTTTGTACTTGTTTCGCGTAATTACAAGAGCAGCTAGAAATCAGTTTCGAAGCATTGTTTACAATAGAAAAGAAATGTCGCAGCGGATTTTTGTATTGTTTGTTAAAGATGAGACATTTCAATTATGCTGCCTTGATCTATGCAAGTTTTCCATCTATATACACGATCAGGCATAACATTAAAACCATTAACCTTATAACCATTTAGGTTCCCCTTGTGCGACCAGGGCAGCTCTGGCGCTCTGAGGTTTGTGCTGTGGTGTCTGGCACCCGGCAGTGGATCCTTTGGGTGCTGTGGGTTGGATAGCGGGGCCTCCACGAACTAGACTTGGCACATTCAATGGATACTTAATCAGATTGGGATCTGTGGAGTTTAAGGGCTTTGGGCTCCATTCACAGTGGGATATGGTGCACTGGGTTTCCTGTTGCCTTTCTATCATGGCCAGCATTGACTTTTGTGAGACGTCCTGGCCTTTAGTCCTCGTGGGCATTGGTGACTCCATAATAACGGATAAACAAAAGCAGACAAAGCAAATCACCAAGTCTTCCAGAAGGCAAATTTCCGACTGCATCGCTTTCCACGCTTTCACCACGGATTGAGCCATTTATTATTGTAATCATCATTGGACTGCGAGTATGCGATGGAGGTTAAATGTGAGCAGCTTGAACAGTGCACTCATTACGGTCTCATTAGCTGAACTCTATCAGCCTGATTCTGAGTCAATACTGATAAATGACTTGACCAAAGTATCCGAAGTCACTCTGTAGAGTGCTTATTTGTAGGAAAATGTTCATTCACGGAGGGGGCCGAATTCCGGGGAACCGATGGTCAAATTGCCAGCAACAACTATTAAGTTCTTTTTGAATTTTCTGTACAGTATTTCCATTTTGTATCATTTGTTTTGTACTTTTACACTGATTTGCAGAGACCTAAAATGATCAGGTAACGAAATCAAACATGGACGAATTTATGACCTTTTTCTACTTTGTTTAGTCATATTTGGTGATTTTCTTTAAACTAAAATGACGTCAACTGTATTGACATTTGGTCAAAAATATTAACCATCATTACATTTACATTTAGGCATTTGGCAGACGCCCGTATCCAGAGCGATTTAAATTTTTATCCCATTAGACATCTGATCAGTTGAGGGTTAAGGGCCTTGCTCAAGGGGCCCAACAGTGGCAACTTGGGCATTGGACTACGGTATGGCATGGGGTATCTGACCCCTGATCATTATTATGCAGCTGAACAAAATGTTTATTTCCAGTTTTTTTTTTTCTTTCATTCATTTGGAGCCAATTCCGGCAAACTAAGGTACACCCTGGCAATTTGGAAACAGCAGTTAACCTACCCTGCATGTCTTTGGACTGCGGGAGGAAACCAGAGTACCCGAAACCAGAGTACCCGAAATCAGGTAACGAAATCAAACATGAACGAATTTATGACCTTTTTCTACTTTGTTTAGTCATATTTGGTGATTTTTTGGTGAAGGAAAGCCACCAAACGGGGACAATATGCAAACTCCAGAGACTCGGACCTGATGCGGGAATCAAACCCAGTGTTAACCACTGGGTTAACCACTACGCCATTATGCCGCCTTCTGCTAAACATTGTGTATCAAAATATTTTTCATACTAATAACGTTTGGCAGGTTTAGAACGTGACATGCCATCAAATAAACCCTTTATGACAGGTATATTAACATAAACACACCTTTAACAAGGTAGTTTTTTCTTGACAAGAAGTCATTGTTGGTTAACCAACAGACCTCGAAGTAATCATTATACTGTACTGTAACAACCGAGTTAAATATTATTGCTTGTTTCTGCTTAGATGACAAAGCAGAAATAGTTGTTGTGATGTTCTAATGTTAGTCACATAGAAATCTACATCACTTCTCATACTTATGTCATCTTGACATTAAAACTGACAAACACTGTCTTTGTGGAAGCTGAGTTGTGTTGGAATACAGCTTTGTAAATGTTATATACGCCGATGTGGGTTGTCCTGAATGGCTTATGCAACAGTTCCATGAAGTAGAATGTCAGACGATCAGTTTTTGATAAAATCAAAATAAAAAGAGCTGCCATTTTTTGTGACACATACAGCAGACAGATGACAGTCCCTCAGAAGCAGCCTTGGCTCGAGCACCCTGACGCAGAAGCGTAATGGCAGCTCTTATTGAACCCTTGACATGTTCAGGCCCGAGTCTGTGTGCAGTAGTCACTCCTGCTGAAGTGGCTTGGCCCAGGCTGATCTAGGGTCAGGCGGTAATCTGCTTGTGTGTGGTGGGACGTGCAGGATCAGACATGTAATCCCTTATAGCAGCACAACTCTCCTCAGGCCGGCCTTAACCGCAGCAGCCGAGGAAAAAGAGCTTAGCATCCAGACAGGCTTTGCGGGATGAAGGGAAATGAGTTAAACTGGGTGGCGATAGTGAGCTAAACGAAAGAATCAGAACACTGATTTCAGTTGTGGATTTAAGGTCTGTAGAACAACTGTTGTTTTTTTTTTTTGTTTTTTTTTAATGAGTGTACATATAATCAGTAATCAGTGGTGGGAAGTTTCTGCTTCCACGAAAATGGTGATTTTCATCTGATTTCCCAGCAATTTGTCCACAATTAGAACACATTATTTATTTATTTATTTATTTATTTATTTTTTACATACATTGACCAGCCATAACATTACAGCTCAAAACATTAAGTCCTGTTTTGTGTAGGTTCCCCTTTTGCCACAGGGGTAGCTCTGTCTCCTAGGGGCAGGACTCCACAAGACTGTGGTGTCTGGCACTAGGACGTTTGGTGCTGTGGGTTGCGAGATGGGGCTTCCATGGATCAGACTTGTTTGTCCGGTGCATTTCATGGATGTTCTATCTGATTAAGGTCTGGGGATTATTTGGTGGTCGGGTCACCAATCTTGAAATATTTGCCTGCCACCCCATCTGTGGCAAGCTGTGATGCACTGGGTTTCCTGATACCTGTCTATCGTGTTCAGCATTAGCCTTTTTCACCGATTTGTGCTGCATTGGCTCTTCTGTGGGATCAGACCAGACGGGCTGACCTTTTGTCCCCAGAGCTTTGTGTGCCCAGGATCCTGTCAACAGTTTGCTGGTGATTTATTGTTGTTCAGTTCAAATCTTAGTGTTCATAATGACATGGCTGATCTGTGCACATTTAATTTGAAAGAACGTCCATGAGACATGTACCTCTCTTCCCTAAGAAACCGGACCTCAAAGGCCCTAAAGATTTTTCTTTACGACCTCACCAGTGCTGTAATATAGTCTTGCAATGAACTCCAGCATTTGCATGCACTATTTACTCATTTCGATTGGATGGAAAGCAGCAAGCTTTTGTCTTCAAAACATTCTCCTACTTGAAACGCGATTTCCCCTTTCATTCACTCCAGCCAAATCCCTACAATCCCCCTCTCGTCCTCATCAGAAGCGTCCATTTTCCCATCTGCCTCCGACTCTGATGAGGCAAGGCTCGCACATTATTGCATGTTCCTTCTGAATGTGTGCACGAAAGGACAGACAGACACACAGATGGGCAGACAGACGGTTGCTTCTTCTTTTTTTTTTTTTTTTTTTTCCTCCGTGAGATTTCTCAGCCCTGCTGTTTAAAAAACTCATTCTCTTTCATAGCCCATTGATCAAAAGCCAGAGTATCCCGCGGGTTCACTGTCTGCTCCTGCAGCACCCAGCATTAGATCTGGCCTTTTCTTCCTCTGAAGGGTCTGATGATGTGTTCTCACACGTATGATGTCTTGCATTTAGGATTAAATGCAGCTTTCTGCACATTGAAAATCGAGAGGAAGTAAACTCTAGCCCTGAGCATGTAGGCTTTGAAGTGGGGGGAAGAAAAAAAAAATTAGAAAGTTGACATAAAGATGCAAGTGAGAGCTGTCGGTTCTCTAAATTCTTTTCTCTCCCACTTTATCTACTTTCCTTAAAGAGATTTCTCAAAGCTTTATAGCCTTTTTTTAAATATAAAAATTCTTGAAAGCAGTCAATCCATGCAGAAACTTCCCCGTACTTTCAAGTATTTCCTCGATACTTTTAGATTTTTTTATTTTTTCCCCCCATCAGTATTCTTGTCGTGTTTTGCCGTCGGCAATTTAAATCTTTAATTGGCCTGGATTCTCGGTCTCAGCACTGTAGTGCGTCTCATTGGAGCGACTACGAAGTGAGCAGGCTTCAGTAATAGAGGTTAAACATTATTAATAGGCAATGAATCAATCTGCTGAGGGCAGGTATTTCGGTGGCCAACAACAACCTACACCGCGATGCCACCAGTACCTGATCTGAATATGGAGATTTCAGTCTACGCCGTGTTCAGGTGACGGATTAGATATGAAGCCGTGGATCTGAGCAAGTTCCGCTCATACAGTGAATGAGTTCTCGTAAATGAGTTACTACAGTACATGAACGTGACCTAGTTTATTTCCCAGTGTTGCTTCTGGTGTACTATGTAATGAATGCATTAAAAGTGCGCTAAGATAACCTCTCGGATAAACTTGGTTTAAGCAGGACAAACACAATATAATGACTTTGACCATGTAGCAATGGCATTCAATTCAGAAGTGAAGCCTCGGTATAATGAGCTGGAGGAAAATGTCATGTTGTTAGGTTTACGAGTGAAGTTTGGACAACTGGGATTTTTGATTGTGCAGAATAACAAAAACACAGTCAGGAAAATTTTTTCTCTATATAATTCTCTGCTACACTAATTCACAGAGAGAATGTGTGAAATTCCAGTGTTTCACTTGGGATGCTTGGATACCATCAATGTAGAAAGTTTTCTCAGGACTCCGGAGCCATGATCTCTTCACGTCTGAACCGCTGGCCTGTCAGGACATCTTTCAATGGCATGTGGCTTGGAGCGAGGTCAGGACTGTACGGGGAATGTGGACGTGCAAGTGGTGTTGGTGAATGACTGGGTGTACCGTTCTCTCAGACATCTCTGCCACAAGTTACCAACCAGTTATCATCGATTTTCAAGGATCAGGGGCTCCACTCGCAGGGATGAATTATTGTGCAATATGGATGACCTGAAAGCCAACTGGACACAAACAACATCTTTCACCACACTTCTATGTTAAATTTCTGATTTAAAAAGTTTTATAATTCTTTCCATAATTCCCATTGACACATCTTTCTTCGGCACAATGTTTCCTTGCAATTAGTCCAAACGGCTCTTTATGGTCCGTAAGCACGTTTCTTTAATTGCAGACCATTCTGAATGTTTAGACTTGTGCCAAGATTTGTTTTAAAAATGTACATTAGAAGGTGATTCCATTTTCCCCCCTTTACCTGATATGGAAAAAATAAGTTGATTAAAATAATTTAATTAAATTTATCTTGGGGATGTTTAAAAAAAAAAAAGTTATATTTTTTGTTTGTTTTAATGCTGCGTGGAAAAATTCCCTCATGCCTAGTGTATCTTCACCAAGCTCTGTTCCTTGGGAACAGGTTTCCTCTTAAAGCTGAAAGTCAGCTTTAAAAAAATAAGAACAATTGTGGATTTACACCTAACTTACCATCTTGACAAGATGAGTTTGTGGATATGCAATGAGACAAACAAACAGACGGGCTGAACTAAGAACACTGTGGCCTCACACCTTCATGGTCCAGGTACAATTCCCATCTCAGGGTCTGTGTGCATGGAGTTTGCATGTTCTCCCCGTACTTGGGGGGTTTCCTCAGTGTTCTCTGGTTTTCTTCAACAGTCCAAAGGCATGCAGATTAGGCTAACTGACGTTCCCAAATTGCCCGGAGTGTGTGAACGCTCATGTACGGTTCTACCACAGTCGTAACACTGGGAATAAATATGTTTGCCTCCATGGTCCCTTGTTCTACAGAGGTTCCTGGATGGATGGATGGATGGATGGATGGATTTATAACATGAGAGTTAGAGATTAGTAATTAATCAGTCATTAGTAAGGAACACTATTCATTATTTCATATCCTTTCACCTAGAGAAACACTAAGGTCATTAACTCTAAAAACAACATCCTTTTGTTTATACAGTATCATAGCTTTGTGAACCGAAGCAAAGTCACTGACTAGACCATGACCCATGCTAGTAGTGACAGGTTAACAGCGGGGCCCAGTATCCCTCAGGCTCGGATAGAAATAGCAGAGCTAAAAGCTAACACTGCCTGACACATGCTCATGGCATCGAACCGCCAAGCCGGGCCTTCAACGTCATCACTAAAACTCAGAGCACACTGTATACGGATGCTTTGTTTAGGATCATTGTAATGCCATCGCTAACATTCTGTTCTTCCCTTAGGCGATGGTGGAGACGGTGAATAACCTGCTGCAGCCCCAGGCACACTCGGCTTGGAGAGCATTGTCAGCAGGAGAGCAGCTGCGTGCTGCCACGATGCTGCTGGACACGGTGGAGCAAGGGGCCTTCGTGCTGGCCGACAATCTGCTCAAGACCGACGTGGTCCAGGAGAACACCAACAACATCCGTAAGTCCGTACCAGTCACATGATGAAGCTTTATACTGTAGGTAAGGAGTCAAGGGGCAAACCATTATCATGGAGTGTCACTATTAAGGAAGGATAAAGGGGACAGTCTTGGCTGGGGCAGTTGGTGATCAGCAGGGGAGGGGAGTCTGCCACCAATGAGGCAAGGTTGGGCATCGAGCTACAGTAGCAATCCAGCCCCGTAAAAACCTTCACTGCTACTGAAGTTATAGAATTTCTTGCAAGATCTGGTCAACAGCACGGGAACAAAAAGAAAAACAGGAAATATAATGGAGTTCAAATGTTTGTGCCCCCGCAGAACTTTTTGAGGAAAAAATCGAAATAAAATGTGGGTTTTATCTGCAAGACAGCAATCCAAAACACGAGGTAAAATGAGCAGGTCTCCAGACCGGGCATGGAAAATTATAGCATTTAAGGTGTGATGGCTGCATCTGAGCGGATCTGAAAACTGCTAAGAGGACATGAAAACCAGACACAGAAGCAAAATTACGTTCTTAAACAAGCTGTAAATGTTTAATTCTTTATTTTAAAAGATAACTTGTTTTCTAAAAAGCAGTCATTAAAAAAACTATTTGTGCAAAAAAATAATAAAAATGCAACGGTCTTAACAAGTCTACTTGAAATATTTAGTGTGCCCAGATAAATATTTAACGCTACGGTGGTCATAAAGACCATGATATGGAGTTGTAAAGTTAAGGTGGTATAACATTTTCATACAATTTTAACCATAATCTGAAGACAGCACTAGAGCTACAGTAGATGTTTAGATTAAAGGTTAAAAGTTTTTTTTGTTTGTTTCTTGTTTTTACATACTGTAGCGATGTTCACGATTTAAAAGTCAACTGAAATGCATGTACAGTACAGTAACTTCTTTAAAAGTGCAAAACGTAATGAGCCGTGTCAACCACTTCAGCGTGAACCGGCCTCGAAGGCGCATTCTCCTGGAAACCACAGAGCGTTTCTACAAAGTCGTCCACTTGTTATTTAACCTGTTTATTGGATTCCACTTCTTGCGCTCAACAGTGGTCAACTGAATATATGCCTTAAACCAGAATAAACTTTTAGAAAGCACTAAAGAAGTTAGTCTGAAAAAGGAAAAGACAAGTTTGTTGGCGGAGTATTGTGAGCGTACCAAAAACGAATTATTTTTCCATAACTGTTTGTGTGTTTCTTCTTTATCCCACGCCACTGGAGACTCCTTCCTCCTTGATCTCTGCCACAGTTGCAGTCTGATTACTGACTCTTATGAGGCGTTGGATAATCTCACCTGAGGGTTTTTCGGGCTTTGGGCCACATTGATCTCGACTTCTTTACTATGTATTCTGAATGAGCATTTCATTGGCTAGCCTGGCCCAGTCCCAAAGGCTCGTCTGATAGATTCAGAGATAACACGTCTGGAGGAGCTCTTTGGCTCTTTCTAATTCATTTCATTATGAAACTGCGCAGGTGTCCGGCGCCTGTTTGTCTGCTCGATGAATGGGTTTAAAGGTGAACGTTGGGTATATGGTTTAGTCATCAGATCCCAAAGTGACCTGCATGGCCATATGTCTGCTTATGTAGCAGGGAGATAATCAGCAGGTTTTAGTCGTGTACCCGGGGCCGAATTATTTGCATGTGGCAAGCAGATATTCTGCGTCCTTTTGCGTTGAGATGCGTGGAAGACATTTTGAGGACACTCGCCCCAGCGTTTGGAGGGTAGGGATGGTCTCGCTTTATGCATGCGCACGGGACGATGTGTATTTCTCCGAGGCTGGAGATTACGTGTAGCGTGGTGAGGCTGGGAAGTGTTGTGTATGCGTGTTTTGTGAGAATGGATTTGCTGATACAGTGCATCTCCTTTCTCCAAAACACAAGGATTAAGTTAGAACCGGCTGCCATGGCAACTCTGAAATGTAGGTCTCTCTAGCCGTGCTGGAGAAGCGAGCATTTTGGGAATTAATAAAATGGAATTTATTGTGTCTGGCACCCAATTTATCTTGATATTAAGGGATTCAGGGCGGTGTGTGTGTGTGTGTGTGTGTGTGTGTGTGTGTGTGTGTGAGAGAGGGAGAGAGAGTGGGAGCAGGAGTCACTCCCAACAAGCTCCTTTATGGTGCTGGTTTTATGCCCTTCATGCTGCGCTGAGATTAATCAGGCAGGTTTGACACGTTTAGCACACCTCCAGCTCCTGTTTGATACACTTAGTTTGCCGTGTTATAAGGTTTGTTTGGCCTACTTGTCCCCTGTGTCACCCACCTGGCACACTGAAATCACAACGGAGATGACAGCAGAGAAATGCTTTCATTATGATCTTCAGTGACATGCTAATGCAAAGGCATGTTCTAAAGCTATGCTGATCCAAAATGGAGTTCTATACTGTAGCAAAGTGAGGCCCAGGGCTCAGTGCCCCAAAATGGGGCCCATTGAAAAAGAAAGCCCTGATGCTATGTGAATTCTAAATGGCGGCCATAATAAAGTGAGCCATTGGTGTTGTGATGATCCAGAGTCCAAACTGGCTTCCAAGTACCGAAATCTGTCGCAAAAGTCGGCCCCAGTGCTATACCGATTTAAAAGAGCCCCTCAATGCTACGTTAAGAATCAAGTGCACAGTAAAGTGAGACTCGGGGCTGCGCTGATCCATAATGGGTACATGGAGAAGACTCTCTCAGTGTTATATAAAAAAATCAAGTACATAGTAAAGTGAGACCCAGTGCTATGCTGATCCAGAAAGGAGCCCTTTCCAAAATGAGTCCCATTACCATGATAATCAAAAGTGAGGTCCGTAGTAAAGTGAGCCCTAATGCTATATTGCTACTTACAGATTGTAGTAGAATGATGCCACACTATCTGCACTGATCCAATGTTAGGGTACAGTGTATAGCAAAATCAGCCTTGATGGTAATCCGATCCATAATAACTTACAGGAAAATGAGGTCCCAGTTACGCTGCTCCAAATCTTAGTGTGTACTGTAATGCAGCGTCTTTTGAATGGCGTTCTGATCCGAAACCATTTCAAAGTGAACCCATATCGAGTTCCACAATGGGGTCCATGATAAAAACGAGTCCCGATACCATTATGATGAAAAATGCAGTCTTTAGTGAAGTGCACTTCAATTCTGCATACTGTATGCCAAAACATCCACAGAGAGAGCAAGAGTGAATAGGGACGCGATATTTGTCTAATTTTGTATTAGCAAAGCACTTGCTCTGACTTGATAATAGACTCTGTTTTGAATCAGGATATTCAAGTGCTATATGCTTAAATTGAAGTCTATAGAAAGCAGGAGTTCAGCCCTAAGATAATCAAGAGGGAGATCTATAATACATTAAGCACTAATTCTAGCACTAGACTACTTTTAGTCTCAACCTATGATTAGCCAAATCATAGTCTGTAGCAAAGAAAGCTCTAATGCTATTCCAATTAAAAAAAAATTCTGGGGTGATGCTGTAGCCTTCCGCAATAGGGGCCCTGAAGATAGCTGATTGGCCGAGCTCTCTCAGTAGGGTGGGATGGGAGGCACTTAGCACTCACATGAATCACGGCTCAACGCAAGATGAAGCAGCGGATAGCGTTGTCCTCCGAGTGTTTTTTGTCGCCCCCAATGAGCAGTTCTAAGAGATGCAGTTGGACGGCATCACGTGGTTCAGAGGAAACTTGTGATAGTCTTCATCCCTCCCTGACTGGTACTAGTAGCTAGTGACGGGTGGGAATTGGATGCGACTGAAATTTGAAAGAAAATCTGGGGAAAAAAATAAAAAGTGTATCCAACTGGAATTTTTCATTTTTAATCTAAATTAAGTCCACATTTCTGAAAAGTAAAACCCAGTGTTGTTCTGATCAACAATTAGGTGCATTTCTGATTCCTAGTGACATGATGATCAAACTGTCCCATAAGTCTCATTAATGCTGTACTATGAAGTTCAATTAAGCTTAACATTAACACATTAACATTGATTATCAATTATATAACATAAAAACTGGTGGCACACTCATGGGCACCCAAGGCCGTGATGACCTAAGGCTAGCCTGTCTAGTCCGATCTCACAGAAAAGTAAATGCAGAACAAATCGCTGAAAAAAGTCCGTGCTGGCTACGACAGAAGGGCTCCAGAGCACCCAGTGCACCGCAGGTTGACCAAGACCGCCAAGCCAGTCTCTAAATTCCCCAGATTCCAAGCACCGATGGGATGCTCTGGTCAAAGTCCGATCAACGGAGGCCACACCCTTTAAACCCACTGCATGCACAGGATCCACTGGTAACACATCCAGAGGCCTCAAGGGGCCAGAACTGCAATCGATGCACAGAGGGAACCCACAACCCATGAGATTTTAATGTTATATGTTTTAATGTTGCGGCTGATCGGTTGAAAATTAAATAAAGTGAAATATAGATGTTGTTCCAGTTAAAAAATGCAGACTATAATAACATCAGACCCAGTGCAATACCGCTCCAAAGTGGACTCGGTAGTAAAATTGAGTCCCAGAGCTATGATAATCAAAAGTGAAGTCTGCACTAAGGCTGTGTTGATCCTGCGTAGAGTCCAAATCAAAGTCATCTCCAGCACCTCGCTGATCCAAATTGGAGTCTAGAGCAAAGTCAGCCAACATCCAGTCCACTGTGACATGTCCTGCCCTTGCCTTCTGAACTCATCCGCTGCCAGTCTGAACCAGACTTTAGTAGACCGTAGACGCCGATTTCATTCCTCCGTTCCAATTTGATTAAAAACAGAGCACCGTTTGATAAAAAAGTACTGCTTAAATTTTCAGGTATTGCACAATATTGCAACATTTCAGGAATACAGTACTGTATATTTGTGAAGCAAAGTGCACGGAAATGAAAAGAAAAGGGGAAAAAAATCCTCTCCGGTTCAAGCAACTCAAGAGTTGTCGAAGAGAACCGGAACGGCGTATTCCTGTTCATGGCTTTTGATCCTGTGCTGTTCGCGTGTTTGTCCTGTCTCATAAAATAGCAAGCAGATTTGCTGAGATTAGCATGTTATTTTCAGCATCGCCGACAATGCTCTGTGCTCAGCGACTCGTGGCGCCTTAAGGGTTTCGAAATGAAAAGTACTATTCGAGTCAGGACTCACTTGCCCCATGCTGATTCCACTTTAATCTTTCTATCCATTGTCGTAAAAAAAAAAAAATGAATAAAGTGGCATAAATCAGAGAGTTCATTGATGAGCGTCGTTTTTTTTGACACACTGCATTCTACGGCTTGTCCCCCATAGCAACAATCCTATCAATTACAAGTTGTGTTTTTTTCCCCCTCATATGTTGACAAACATTAAACCTCATTATCTGCTCATTACATTTGAAAACGTACCAGGGAGTAAATAATGGAATGGAACCCAGCATTGTTTGTAAGCCCGTAACCATGACCCTGAAGTATTTTGGCACTGATTTGTTAATGCCCGGAGCTAATCATTTCTTCCTGTTTGCTTGTGTGCTTTTGTTAATTTCCTGCAGAGCTCGAGGTGGCTCGGATGAGCACGGATGGCAACCTCCCAGATCTGAAGTTTCCTCAGACCGGTGACCAAAGTAACTCCATTCACCTCTCCGCCAACACCCTTAAACAGCACGGCAGGAACGGTAGGTCACCCAGAGCCGAGTGCTGTACGCTTAATGATATGGACAAAAATGCATCATTCTGACTTGTCTATTAGCCTCACACGCATTTCTAGCACAAGTTGCTCAATTTAATAAAACAGTCTGCAAATGCAATACCAGGGGTGTTCAAGTCACCACTGGTGTTACAATTAGGGTTGGGTATCGTTTGGGTTTTTCGATGCCAAATTGATACTTTTAAACCGGTACCGGTGCCAAAACGGTGCCTGAACTGATACTAAAAATGTAATGCTTAAAATTGAACAATATGTTAAATGTTTAAGTACTAGCTGGAAAGCCATAATTATAAACAGAATCCATGTTACATTAGTATTTTACAAATCGTTTGACCATTTGTTAGCATGAATGCAAGATTTGCATTTTGCATTTAACGTTAGCCTACTACTGACCTGCGGAAAGCCTGCTGTCATCATTATAATCCTTTTTGCTAGGACTTCCTTTTGGTATGACTGGGGCTGGGCTCATCCACACCAATAGTACCAGCTGTTGTCTGCAAGCTGTCAAACACGGTGCATCCCTCTGCTTTTAACTTTATTCCGTGTCCCCCCCAAATGTTTCATTAGATTTGACGTGTTTCCCCCTTTACACGCAACTGCCGTAAAACATTTACTGCACGTCGCGTTGTCGGAATCCTTTCTTGTGAAATATAGCCACACTTTCGACAGTTTAGTTTTAGACATTTTAACGAAAGTTAATTTAGCAAGTTAAGATAGCGGTAGATCACCTGCTGCCGTCAGAGCGAGTGGAACGTTGGTCTCATTTCCTGATGATTTGCGCTTTTAATTTTTTTTATCTAATCTAAAAAACTTTTAATCTACAAAAATAAAATGGACAGTAGCATTACTGCAACAAGGTTTTGGATTTGTATTATCAAAGCTTTCCGAAGTCCTCAAGATTTTTCTAATTACGGAAATAATTTATTTTTCCGATCATTTCTGACACCCCATGAATGCAGTATTTAAAATTTACTAGCAATCATGTGTGTTGAAGAATCTAATGCTTATTACAACCGTGTCATCATCATAGCCCCAGAGAACAAATATATGAATCGACAGTTTTAAGACATTTAAGTGGCACCGAAATGAGGCACCGAAATTTGCGTTCTGTTTCGGTCCGGTACATACCGGTTACATGGGTACCGGTGCCGTATTGGCACCAGTTTTCGGTACCCAACCCTAGTTACAATTGCTGGATACCATCATGGTAGAACGTTTTCTGGGTACCCCAAGGCCATGCCCACTTCACTTCTGAAACACCGGCCTCCCAGGAACTCCATTAATGGCCCGAACATGTGGAACTGGCTTGAAGATGGGGATGTGCTCTCAGCGGCGTTCCAGTAATGAGCAAGTGGTGCAGTGGGAAGTATGAGGTCCTACAAAAACGAAACACCATTGATGATCAAACCAAACTTTGATGATTAATTTTTCAATTAAAACGAAAGCGGACTTAAAGGAGGTCCCGCGGCTCCTCTTGCGTTTTTTTATTCGCTTGACGTATGCGCTGTCGCAGTAGACGCTCTGCAGTCACCATTAAAACTGTGACATGGTTCTATATATATATTAGATTACATTTGCGGGTTTATTACATTAAAAGCTGCAGATTTGTATTAGGTTTGTGCTTCATTACGCTTGTGGGCTGTTAATACGTCGGCGGGTTGTACTGATGCCAGATGTTTTACAATCAATTTGAGATCTTGCGCAATCGCTAAATGCTTATTAAATAACAGATGCAAAGCCTTTAAGGGGCTTTAAATATGTAAAGCTTTTAAAAATGTTATGGAGAAATTACCCGAGACCCGGTTTCAGACTCTTTGCAGAACACTGTGGGATGTCCCTGACCTATTGAAACTTTTCACTTACAAATATTAAACAATGCTAATTCTAAATAAGACCTTGTAGGGATCAGCCAGGCAATTAGGATATAAATGGAGGCATGCTAAGTATGATATAATGTGCTTCGGATTGGCTGCTTGAGATGCCACGGCTCTGAGCGGAGCGCTCATTTTCGCAAGCTTTTAGGCAGAGTTTTCTTTTTATAGCCATCCTAATTTTCGCAATAAGGAACGTCCCAATGAGCCAACGCGCTTATATAAGCATTTGCATAATGACTTATGTAATAAGGGTGGGTATAATGGCTTTGAAAAGCATAATACTTTTAATTTTGAAACGAAATTGCATTGCTGCCTAAATGGATGTTTTTTTTTTTCTTTGTTGTTGTTGTTGTAACAGGTGGAGTTGTACATTATAAGGAAATGTGCATGCACGATATTATCTCTAAAATTCAACCTAAGTGGGTTTGAGTCATTAGTGTTAAGACTGGTTATAACAGATCGCTCGCGTAAGGTTTAGAAAAGATCCCCCAAGTGACTCTGCGTGAGTGAGGATAAGCTGAGCCCGGCTGGTGCGTCGAGCGCTTCCAGTCGAGGAACGAACGAGGCACTCCCATCTGTTTTAACGCATCACGCAGGATGTGTGCGAGTCCTGGGTTTCGCATTACACTAGGTAGGGAAGCGTTTCCCGTTTAGCCTAAGTCCACTGAGCGTTTTATATTCGGATTTGTCCATCAAGGATGTTTTTTTTTTTTTTTTTTTTTTTTGGTTTATTACTTGCACCTCCATGCAAATGAGACACAGTTGCACGCGGCATGCCGTTTTATGAGTAAGCAAGTGGCCGTGAGCTGTGCATCATCAAAGCTGGCTTCTTTATCCTCTGTTCTTAATATTCCCACCCAGTGGCTGGTTACTCACAGTCATCGAAAGGAATCACGCAAATTGGTTTTCTTTTCAGTGAGACTGGTGCAATGTGTGTGTGTGTGTATGTTTGGGAGGGGGTGTCTGGATCGCTCTTTCATTTTAGCAGAAGAAGGTGGGGGCACGTTAGGCAAAAAGAGGAGTGGGAGGTAGGGAAACCGAAATGTAGCTTTTATCCAAGCCCGGCAATAAAACAACAATGACATTTCAATGAGGCTAAATCAAATCGTCCCTCTAGTCGCTAGACTATTGGGCTTTTTTTTTCTTTTTTTTTTTTTTCATAAAATAAAAAAAATAAACGCTCTCTTGAAACTTTTGTCTGTCACGCTAAGTGCAGCTGTGAGGAACAAAGCTTTACAGACGACACATATTCATTACACGTCTGCCGAGCCCCGTCTAATCAAACTTCCTATGAATACAACCTACAGCACCGAGAGTTCATTCATATTTTTAAAGCGG
Source organism: Clarias macrocephalus (assembly GCA_011419295.1). Classification (NCBI taxonomy): domain Eukaryota; kingdom Metazoa; phylum Chordata; class Actinopteri; order Siluriformes; family Clariidae; genus Clarias; species Clarias macrocephalus. The sequence goes on from JAAGKR010001919.1 coordinate 75,364, forward strand.
AGTAAAAAAAAAAAAAAAAAAAAAAAAGAGCACCAAAGAAAAGCACCAAAGAAAAGCAGGCTCACGTTAAGAGTGAGAAATTCGTTATAATTAATAATCTTCAGTGAACACAACTCTTTGTATTTCTATACATGATGTTTCATTTTTCTTTTCAAAAGATTTAAAGCTAAAAAATTTACCTTGCGAGAAAAAGACTCTGGTAGAAGTTAAAGTGAAGGTAAGATTACTTGTGTAAAAGTCTTAAAGTATCTGAAATGTACTGCACGTAAGTATCTAGAGTAACTTTCTGATATTAAATAAACTTTTAGCACTGGAGGGAAAAGTAACAAAAAAATGAGTAGTTAGAATTTTGATTATCACTGTTATTGTGGTTTCCTTATAGTATAAGTATCATATGGTATATTATGGTTTGTTGTACGTGTGCATGTAGGCTAATCAGCAACGTTAGCTAGCACACATTCACCTAGCCACAGATACCTGAACAGGCTTATGATAATAACTAACTAACTGATGTTAATTAACATCGACGATATATAGTACCTCAATATGTTATTTCAGGCCGGACAGGAAGGCGCCAATATTTCAGTGAGAATCGGTAGGCATAAGCGGCACCTCGACCAGTAGGAAGAATGTTTCAACATATTTCTTATAAATGATATCTTGCGAAAAATATCATTGTCACCACCATGGACTTCACTGAGTTCACAGCTGTAGTCCCAACAAAAGTTGTGTAGTTCGTCTGTTTGGCGCTAAAGCGGTTCCTGAGCCGTGCCCCTCGAGGTACCTTGGAGATTCCACGCTGATGGTTGGCAAAAGACATGTGTTATGCCAACTCGAATTGGTGAAGAAATGAGTAACAGAAATGCATTGAAGTAAAAGTACACATCTTATTTGGGAAATGTAGTGGAGTAAAAGTGAAAGTTGCTCGGAAATATGTCAAAATAGATGTGGAATTGTAGTATAGTAACAAAGTATTCGTCCTTACTTTGTACTACTCAGGGGCATTAATAGCTCAGGGGTTAAGGTGTTGGACCACTGATCGGAAGGTCGCAGGTTCAAACCTCTTGAGCAAGGCTCCCTGGATAAGGGCGTCCACCCAAATCCTTTTAAATGTACAGTGACTGTACTCTGTTACAATACAGCACTGCTATTTGGTGAGTTCAACCAAAGTACAAAGCAAAAATTAAACCCCGACTTTTGGATTTGTCTACTATTTTGTTTTAATTAGCGTTGTACTGCTGATAGAAATACGGTGTGTATGAAACACCCGTGCAACTTTCACGAGCTGTGAAAAGGAAGCTATGCGGATAGCTGTTATTCCTGCACCACCGTCTGCGCCACCTCGGATCAAAACGGCTGTGTTGCCGGGGGGACTTTAATGAGTCCGTAAATGTAAAGTATGCGAAGCAGGCAAAAAGAAAATCTCATTTAACCAAAGTCAATACAGAAGACTGTTGGATGTCTGTGACCTATTGATACTTTTCACATACTAATATTAACAATGGTAATTATGGAACGAAAGGCTTGTAGAGATCAGGTAGGCAATTAACATGTTAATGAATGGCGTACTGCTATGCAAAATAAATAAATTAATGAGTAAAAACAACCTTGTAGGGGGGGAAATGTTCTCATAAAACTTTGTTTATTTGTTTATTTATTTATTTATTTATTTATTTATTTATTTATTTTTTTAATTATCCCCTGCCAAATCACAAAAATCCCCTGAGTGCAGTGAACAGAGTCAAATTTTAGGTTCATTTGGTTCATTTTCTGTAATTGGGTCAATTCAGAGTCGAGCGGTTTTCAGACTGCAAATGAGTCATGCTAGAATTCAGCATGTGTAAGAAGACCTAGTCCATCACCCCTGACAGTCTGGGACCAATTGTTCTTGTCCACACATGAGTGCATTTAATGAAATTTTGCAAATATATATTAAAAACAAGCTGGCCCCCGGAGTGGTGCGGCGGTATCGGGTTTGCCGTATCATCCAGGGATTGCGAGTTCGAATCCCAGGTGATGCAGGGAGCCTAGAAAGAGGTGATTGGCCGCGTCTCTCGAACAGAACGAGCGTACAGCACTTACGTTCATGTCATTTAGCAGGTCCCCCTTTTCCCCCTTGTTCAAGCTTGGTGGTGGTGGGGGTTTGAACCTTACACCTTCTGGTCAGCAGGCCAATGCCTTAACCACTGAGCTACCCCTATCCCCAGCTCTTTCCTCTGATGATGAGATGAGGTGTTTTGGCATCTTCCTGGTTGGAGAGTGCCCTAAAGTCAAGGGGATACTGGCTACAACTAATTTAGAGGGGGGAACAAAAAGGAATTGATGAAAAAAAACAAACCAAACAAAACAAAATTCTCAAGGTAGAACCCAATCGATTTCCTCATACTCTCGTGTGAGTAGGGACGACGGCTCAAGTAATAACCAATATCTCATCTTCTCTTTCTTTGACGCCCCCAGGTGAGATCCGCATGGCGTTCGTGCTCTATAAGCACCTGGGCACGTACCTGTCCACTGAAAACGCCAGCATGAAGTTCAGCAGCGAGGCCCTCAGCACCAACTACACCGTCATCGTCAACTCGCCCATCATAACCGCGGCCATCAACAAGGACAGCAATAAAGTGTACCTGTCAGACCCTGTTATATTCACGGTGCGCCACATCCAGGTAAGAAGGCACTTGGGGTTCCACCCTAGTACGTACCCGGACATCTTAGAACGGTATTCCAGATCAGCAGCATTCCAAGCGTCTCGCTCCATTATCAGTCATTAGAGTGATACTGGCCAATTATGCCGACTGTGAGCCGTCTCGTGGATGAAAGTAGGTTAGTGCTGGCCTCCATACATGTAGGATGAGTGGTAGTTTGAGAAGATTTGGAGGCCTGTTTAATAGGGAGGACCTGGCTAGGGGTGCAAATTGACAAATTATCCAAGTGGGACCTCTTTATGTTGGCAAAGTGAGGCAGCCGGAGAAACCATGGCAACTGCAAGAGCAAACTTCAGAAAATTGGCAGCATCAACTCAAGGTTGCGATGATGTCAGAAGCATTACTATAATCCCGCACCCTACCTTGACTTTTCATAAATCCATAAGCTTGGGAGATGTTCACGCAAGCTCCTTTATTTTCCCACAGAGGAAAAAAAATATATATAAATATATATTTTAACGTTCTTCCAGACACTCAGAGAAACTTTGGCCCTTTTCCCTCCGCACTATTTCCTGTTCGGTCGACTTTCTGCGCGGCGCGCACTTCAGAGTGGAAGTGGGCGCCTGAGGCAGCCGTATAAATACCAGCTTTATCAGTTTTCCCTGCAGGTCGCTTACTCATACAGCCAGCATTTATGCTAGTATAAGCTCTCTTTTTCCACATGATTCAAATCAGAGCCCGGGTAGACAGGAACGCGCGGCCATTCGGCTCTAGCGCCCGCGCTTGTTATCCGGGTTAAAGAAGCTCTGCAGGCTTAGAGATGCAGTTTCCGTGTGTTTTCGTGCCTGTGAGAGCGAGGGATTAAAATGATAATGGGGAAGGAGACGTGCGCTGCTTTATTGGGAAGTGTTGGACTCGTAGCTGTTTAAAACCAACCACAAACGCGCTCTCTCATAATTGCCGTAATTTCTTCCTGTGTCTAGCTTTCTCTTTCTTTTTATATTGTCTTTAATGGTATCGCTAAGGCCGGTCAACAGCGCTAATGATGACATCAATAATAAACAGCTGTAAGCGAAATGCAGAGGGAATTGCTGTTAACAACAGAACAGAGGGGGAAAAAAAGAAAAAGGATATTTGTGTCAGCCTTGATCTCGCCGAAAAATAATGATTAAAGTGGAACATTTCACATTGGTGATGTGAAAAAAAAAAAAAAAACACACAACGATCTTGATTTTTTTTTTGCCCTCAGTAAAATAATTTCCACAATTCATCGGCTGTTAGGATTTATTTTTTTTGGTCCGTTCTCGGCTTTTGTACCCCCCCACCGAGTTAGCATCAGCGCAGTGCTTTTAAAGTGTAGCCATTAAGAAAATCAAGAAATTTCACTCCCAGGAATTTGTTCCTCCTCAATCAAAGCGACTTAGCGCTCTATAAAGGAAGCAAGATGAAACAGTTTAAAAAAGAGAAAAAGAAAAGAAATGGCCTCTAGGACCCGTGTTCCTCACACCGTGCTTGGCTTTTTGCCCGCAGCAGTCCGAGGAGAACTTCAACCCAAACTGCTCGTTCTGGAGCTACTCCAAGCGCAGCATGACGGGCTTCTGGTCGACGCAGGACTGCCGTCTTCTCGCCACCAACCGCACGCACACCACCTGCTCCTGCACACACCTGACCAACTTCGCTGTGCTCATGGCCCACGTCGACGTCAAGGTAGGATCCGAACTGCTTCGTCTGGTCACCGGTGTGCGCGTGTAAAGATTTGGTTTGGAAAAAAATGGCAACCATTAGAAAGCATGGCTTTTACTTGTTATGATATGATTTCTGTTCATAAGTCCACAATTTAATATATCATATACAGTAATACCATGCAATTAGATTTAGAATTTAGAACTTCAGAATTTTGGGTTAATTTATCACTAATTTCCAGAATGATGATGATGATGATGATAAGGAATTATGGGTAAATCACCTCAGTAGCATATTTACACATCAGCTGGAAATATTCATTGTTTCTGCACACTAGTTATGTCATTTTCGGTTTTTTAAATAGAAATTGATTTTTAATTATCTACTTTTTTGTGATTGTTGCCTCGATTTAAATCAGTTGCCGTTGCCGTTTAAATCAGTTCATCAATTTAGAAAAGTGATCCAATTAATTGATAGGTTTCCATTTTACAGATTGCAATTTACATTCATAAACACTCACATACATATCATAATTTTTGCCAAATAAACTCAGACATTTCATACTGTAGCGACGGCAGACAGCCGTTCGAGTCAAACCGGGACTTTTAAAGGTTTGAAAGTAAAAACTCACTTTATTTATATATATCTATATATATAATCTACCGCTACATTGATGCACTTATCTGAGCGTTTCACTAGTGCTTGGATACCATCAAGGCACAAAGTTTTTTTATTTATTTATTTATTTATTTATTTATTTTTATAGCTACATGTCTGAAACGCCGGCCTCCCAGGAAGGGAGTTTCAGAAGAGTGGTCAAGACGTGGCGCTGAGTTCCTGTGCAAGTCGTGCAGTGGACAATAAAAACAGAACACCATCGGCCATAATTTTTGGATTAAAGGAGTTCCTGGGAGGCCAGCGTTTCAGACATATAGCTATAAAAAAAACTAAGAAAAATTCGTTTTCCTGTTATTGTGTGCAATCCCGGTTTGACTCGAACGCACGTCGTAGTTATGGGCTGAACAGGTACATGCATCAGAAAGACAGATGGAGACAAATGAATATAAACAGAACAAATAAGGAAAGGACACGTTAGTCGCAGCGGAGGGAGATGTGGAGTTTCAGTCATCTGACGTTCATTGTACCCACACTACATATTTATCCTGAATCAAAAGAAAAAAAATGCACAGCCGTTATATCATTATTATTATTTTATATAAGTTTAAATCACCACGGAAGTCTCTTAATTCGTGGAATGCATCTTCAGATGTTGTTTTGTCGATGCATTTTCATCGAACCCGCACTATAACCATTGTTGAAGGTTTTCGCCCATGGTAGAGGTCAACCGATCGTCCCGTATTTAAATGAGCAAAATGCTGAGTAGCTCGGCTCAGCGCTCGCCCACCGAGAGGAGCAGGCAGAGCGAAGGACGGAGAGAGGGAGTGATGATAAAGCATGGGGCTAGATAATCAGACAGTGCAGTACCCAGGTGCATTTATTCAAAAAGCCTCATTTCCATATTCTCAAGTGCTTTCTTACCTGGGGATTAGCTGTCTTCCTCTCATGCCCCTCTCTCTGTCTTTCCAGTGCCACTGCTGGAGGTGGCTGTACCTTTCAGAATGACGGGCAATAAAAAGGAAAGCAGAGGAGTTTTTTTTTTTTTTTTTTTTTTTTGGAAAAAAAAAGGAGAAAAAAAGGAGGTAGAGAAAGCTGAGAAAAACAAAGATGAGCTTTGTTGGATGAAACACTGGAGGAGATGCGAGGATGAAACTCCGCTGACGCAGATCTCATGGGGAAAGAGACAGAGATAGAGGGATAAAACGAGAAGAAGAGAAAAACGAGAATAGAATCGGCGAGAGAGAGCTGTGACGGGCTTTTTGATTAGCTTTTACAAAAACGAGGCTCGTGGGCTGCCCTTAAGGCACAGAGGAGTGGATAACATGTCGTACATGTTACTCTCTCGGTGAATGTGAAGGAGTCGAAGCAGTACGAGCAGGAATTTACACCACGCACGATAGTTCTGTGAATAGGGTTCATCATTTAGAGATTAAATTAACAGCTTTTTTTTTTTTTTCAAACCCAACTCAAGAATTTGATCTGGATGAAATGCTGACATCAAACTAGCTGAGTGGGGCTGGATAGCGATGTGCAACCCGCGGCTCTGTAAAACAGTCGCAGAACGGCTGAGGCTTGGGTGACGACTCGGATCTCCCAACTAGGACTTAAAACATGCTTTTGCTTTTTTTTGTTGTTTGTTTTTTTGCCGTTATCATGTCCAGGAAGTTAAAGGGCACCTACAGTGGTATGCAAAGTTCACTTTTTTCATTATGATTTCCTAATTTTGACAATTAGTGCTCCTTCCTCAGCCTTAGCCAGGGAGCCAGTAGAGGAAAATGAACACAGAGTTGTTCTGATGTTCTTCCCAGAAACCCGTACAGTCAATTAATGTTATCCTGGCAAGACAGAAACAATCAGATCAAGTGGCAAAATTTGACCTAATGCACCGTTCTACACCTCCCTGTCGTCCTGATGGAACATTGATTCCGATCTGCTCCGACTGAGGTGTTCACACAAGATTGATTGGGTGATTTGATTATTCTCATGATTAGTGGAATATTAGCGTCAGTGAAGGCGGCATATCTATTCCTGCATAGGGCTGGACCAGATCATCAGACGTATCTGATTTGCGTGCGTGTTGTATACAAAACATACTAAGTGTGTTGCTTTGTAGATCAAATACACGTTTGTAAACACTCAACACTTGAAGCCATCAGCCAATGGAATTCAACCCAACTCACTGACTGATCCTTCGTGGCGACGTCATATGAACCTTAATGAACCACTCACAAAATATACTGGAAATATTTCCAGTTATGACATTTTCCATGCACAAGTCTTGACATTTCAGCTCACATGACAGTAATTAAGTGTTGCTCACGGAGGTTAATTGGGAAAAAATGAACACCGGTTCCTTATGTCAGAGGAAAAAATTGTTGTTGTTGCACTTGATACAGTAGCATTTGGGAAAATGGTGTTCGTTCATCCAGTACAGCTCCAGAGATGTGTAAAATCGAAGCCAGGCCACACTGAGGCTGTCTTGGTACTGGAGTTCGTAGTGACCTAGCACCTTACATGTCAAGCTTGATGATCTTGATGATCAAGTCAACTTGCCCTCTAATTGACGGTGAATTAACACCGCTCCATTTCAGGGTGAAGAGGCCGCTTTCACCTAAGTACAGGCCCTCGTTAGCGCACCCCTTCTGACCATCTCGTTATAAAAATTGCTGTGCGTGTACAGACTTGGGGCGGTGACACGTGCCGCCTGGTCACGGCCTGAAAATGGGTGGAGATGGAGCTTCCAACCAAAAGCACATGGCCTGAATGTGATACCGTTAGGAATTCAGCTTATGAAAAAAAAAGAAAGAAAGAAAAATTGTCCCATCCTACTTATGAGTCTGTGATCTTCAAATGAATGGAGAATTCTCTGGAATTTACAAGGAATAAAAGAGGCAGGAAGAGGAGCTCGTTCTCGTGAGCGATGTGAACTGTATTATTGAAATGCAGACGGTTTAATAGACTCGATCATCATTGTTCCGTGCTCCGGCTTTGTCTTTACCTTTGTTTGCTTGGTAATTGCTTTGGCATTGTAATTTTATCATTTGACATTGATAATTGATGTCAGAAGCCAATTAGTGAGAGAGAAGGGCAGAAAATGAACATGAATTTTTCAGTAGAGTGTTCGCAGGCTCTAGCGTTAGATGTTTCAGCATCTGCACATCTGCTACAGAGTAGTCCTGATGATGAGGGTTTTTTTTTCTTTTTTCTTTAATGGACAGGGGGAAAAGGAGGCTGCTAGAGATCTTTTGTTGTTCGATTTGTTTAAATGAACTGATGGTGCATGGAATTGATCCACAATCGATTCAAACCTGTTGATGAAAAAGAACAAATGATAAATCACATCTTTTTGCAATTAAATATGCAAATCACACACACACACACACACACACACACACACACACACACACACACACACACACACACACTTCTGACCAATCAAAATCGAGAGCTCAACAAGGCTCATGAGAAAGATTTAAAATAATACCTGCTTGTGCAAAAGTAAATATAAAAAAAAAGTATATTATATATTGTAATATTACGCAATATCATATAATACATCATAAATAAATATATTATTTGGCCATTTTGTGTTTTCTATTTCGACCATATACGTACAGAAATGTGCAAATTACATCATGTGTGATGTCGGGTTACAAAACAGAGGGAAAACAAAACCCAAAATAAGTATGTAAATAAGGTTTTTGTTAGTTTGGCTCACACATGCAGTATAATGCTAATCAGAGACTGTGCGATTCAAAAGACAATATTTATGTTTTATTCATAAGCTAGGTGCGAATTAAAACCTTTTCACAGCCCCTATTTAAATATTATCAGCATCGGACGTGCGGACGTGCGGCGAATATCCTGGCCGTGATGATATTAAGTCATTTTTAGGAAACATTTTGGCCGGTATGTGTTGCTGATGACAAATGGTATTATTATTATTTATTTATTTATTTATTAATATTTATTTATTTAATCTGGTGGAAATGGACTTTACGAAAAAATAATACCTGAATTTCGGTTGTACTGACGTTGCAATTTACTCATTTAATGCTCGAGAATGCTTTCTAGTAAATTCTAATCAAAAGTAGTATTAGTGTTAATAAATAATTTTTGCGCATTATTACGCCTGCTACTCCTGTTCAGAGAAAAAACTACAGTAAGTATGAGATGTAAAGAGTCACGTAGAGAGAGCATGATGCATGGATTTGTTCCGACTCCCCAATATTTCCAAGCAGGCTCTCATCCATCAGTCAGTCCAAACTGACACAGACGGCGTATTCGCTTTAAAGACCCTTCGGAGCTGGACAAAGCAACAGACTGGATGTGTGTGTATGTGTGTGTGTGTTTTAGTGTGAATGCACACGCGGAGTGATTGCTAAGGACCATCGTCGGCGCGCTGAACTGATTAGACTCCGAGTAGCCGCACGGGCGCGATGTGACATTGTCAAATCAGCACAAGGACGAAGGCCCTGCACTTCACCGCCCACTCCAGCACCATTCATTTCGGTTCCGGATGCCCAAGTGGTCGGCGGCGGCGCGCGGGTCTACACCAATGTCATGTTCGAGCGAGGACCGAATGAGTTACACTCTTTTGGTGCAGGGAGTAAAATGGCCTCCCTATAGAGAATGACTGTAATTACTATGATTCAGGGATCACAGAAAAGAGGCAGGGGGGAGATGTAAGTGGAGAGGAGTGGTTATGGGTCGGGTTTGTGCAAGAGAAACAAACACGTACACTCATACTCGCGCACACACACACACACACACACACACACACACACACACACACACACACACACACACACACACACACTCGTAAATGCATTCAAGGGATAGGAATTTGATCACGTGGGGTAACTTTACAGGACTTGGTTTCACTTGATAGGGGGAAAAAAAAAGTCTTTAATCACACACGGCGCCAAATATTGCAGGTGTTTGTGAAAAGATCAGCGAACGGATAATAAAATCAAGCGCTCCGAAATAGTGTATGAAACTCACCACGATTGTCTCTAAATATATTTTTTCAAAGGAACTTTCTGTATGGAAGACAGATTGTTCAGTAATATAAAGATAATCGACCACAGGTGGTGTAATGCGCTCCTACACAAAGCCAAGCTAGAGTTACTGCAGTAAAGTTGATTTATTTATTTCTTTTTCCAATAACACCATGTCCTGAGATGCATTATCCTTCCTATGCTACAGTGATCTGCTGAAAATTATCTTTAAAAAAAAACATTATACATTTTTGTTTTATGTTTATGATTGCTGACCCCTCCCCACTCTCCTCCTGAAAGGCGTTTGCATTAATAATAATAATAATAATAATAATAATAATATCACTATCTGTACTCAGGGAGACTTGCGTATTCACACTCTCCGATACAGCAGGTGGCAGTATGCACCTTGCCAGCAATAAACACAAAAAGAAGAAGAAAACAATGACCTCAACGTTCGCACTATCCCTAATATAAAAAATAAATAAATTTAAATCCGTAAAAACTTGCATCGCTTTATTTTCCACTGACACATAAAAGTTTTGAATGGCTGCCAGGCAAATGCGCAACGTAGCTGGCACCCGGTTCGGTTTGGTGCGTTCATTCATTCATTCGCCGAAAATGCTTGGTACTGCGGATGCGAATTTCTTTTTTTTGGGGGGGGATTTTCCCCCGATTTTCTCCCTAATTTAGTTGTGTCCAATTCCTCCCCGTCACTAGGGGGCTGCCACACTACTACCACTCAGCCGGGAGGGCTGAAGACTATCACGTGTTTCCTCCGAACGTGATGCCAGCCGACCGCATCTTTTCGAACTGCTCACTCGCACACCGTTGGGGGCGGCGTAACACACTCGGAGGACAGCGCTATCCTCCTTCCGTTGCGCGAGCTCACAGACGCCCCTGACTGGCTGTAGAGCCGTGATTAATGTGGGAGCACTAAGTACCTCTCATCCCTCCCCTCTGAGAGAGCTCGGCCAATCAGCTCTCTCTAGACCTCCGGCTGCGAGAGGTTACAGAACTAGCGATCTCCGGATGATAGGGCGAGCGCTTTTACCAATACGCCGCTCGGAGACCTAACGGATGCGAATTTCTTGCAAAATTCTTGCAAAGGCAATTCATACCTTTACTGTACATTTATAATCTCTGCCCACAGAAGTATATACACAGTACAATAGAATACACGTCTACCGATTGCCATAAAAAAAAGACCTCCATCTCATGTACTTGATCTAATTAGTCTAATGTCCAACTTACAGTACAAACATGACAAACATGGGCAAAGCAAGCAAGTCAAAAAAAAAGTATGCATGGATGTCTGCATCCTGTCCACTACCTCATTAGCGTGTGACTACGTGTCGCAATCAAGTGGTCTTACATCGTATACAACAATGACATCATCAGCTATATTAAAGCATATATTAAAGAATATGTTGCTTTTTTTTGTAGTGCACACAAAAACGCACACACACAGTGTAATATAGAGGAGAAATAAAGCATTGAGCCAAGTGGACCTGAGAGAGAAATTTATCTCATCCCTCCCTCTCTCTCTCCCTCTCTCTCCCTCTCTCTCTCTCTCTCTCTCAGGACCGTAAGAGAATAAATGTGCGCCCTGAACAAAAACAGCAAAACCTCTTTTTAAAAGAAATTCACTCACCGACTGCAGCTAAGGCATTTGTTATTTCCGCTCACAGTTACCTACATCGAGCATTTTTTATCGGTAGGTTTCTTTTTTTTTTTTTCTCTCTCTCTTTCTTTTTCTTCTTCACATTAATATTCATGAGTCGTATTAGAGAACTCGGGTGGGGGGAGGGGCTTTCGGTTTAATGCTAAGACGGGGTTCACGGAGTCCCTAAAGGTTTAGTAGGTCTGTCGCATACGCCCCCGATATCAGTCACGCACTTCCTGTCTGCGCGTCTGCGCGAGCGCGTTCCACCGGGACGGTACACAGCGGAGTCTGGAGGGAAATCAGGCATTGTGCTGCTGCCCACTGAATCCACGAGTCGCTTTCATAAATCACCCGCTCTGTGCCTCCAACTCTAATTGCCGATATAATAAAACGAAATAAATCCCTATAGAAAGCAGCTGTCGGAAAGAAATGTAGAAATGATCTCATTCTGATTTTAGTGTTATTTGATTTAATTATCCAGGAAGGTTATAATGTCATTGCATAAAAATAGAAAATTGTTAAAAAAAAAATAATAAAAAAAATTGAAAAGCTCATAATCTTATCATGGTATCGTGCCAAAATCTAGCTATAACTATACAGTATATGTTAAAAAAAAAAAAAAAAAAAGGTACAAGGTTAAGCGTGGCCATGTGCTGAGACGTGAGAAATACAATAATTGGCAGATAAGTCTATGGTATCCCCTCATGGTTTCTCTATAAGTGCTGCAGAAGTACAGTAAGTGGTCATGTGCATCATTATTACAGTCAATTTTGTGTCTCATGCAGGAGCTAAAAAGCCTTAAATTAGCTTCTTAATGCACTTTATTACTGTGCATTTTCTGTATACTGGAAGTGTAATGGGATTTTTAATTTTTTTTTTCTTTTCTGAAGCATGTGCATACAGTATAATGGATTGAGACCGGAAAATATTAGATAAAAAAGTTTAAAAAGTTTGGCCTTCAGGTACTTATCCTTAAGTCGTTACTTTCTTAAAGGATTGCTTTACTTAGTGTTTAGTAATTATATATTTCTTTAAAAAAAAAAAGAGAGAGAGGAAAAAAAAAAGCTTGTTTTATTTTAGCGTGGTTATCATCAAAATGCAAATGTGTCCAGATTGAAAGTAAACAAATTAGACAGATTAAAGATGACTTTTTTTTAACAAGGCAGTTAACTGAGTTAAATGATCACACCTTTGCTTCATTTAAATACGGACCTACAGTAGAAATGGTGCAGGATTATAAATATTACGGTAAATATTTAATGTATTCTTAGCACTGTCGACCTTGAGGTTCGATTCCCGCCTCGGGCTCCGTGTGCATTTGTGTGAGTTTGCATGCGTTCCCCGTGCTTGGTGCGTTTCCCCTGGGTTCTCTGGTTTCCTCCCACAGTCCAAAGACTGCAGATTAGGCTAATTGGCTGTAGTGTGTGAATGTTGACCGGAGGTCCCAATTTTTTTCCCAGGTGAAAATGAGAATAAATACTATACAGTGGTCACTCACCACCCTTACGCAAAAGAAAATATATTTCATTATTTAGTGTTCTGATCTACTAGTAAATTGAAAAGATTTTATAATGTTAATATCCCTGATTGCTACACTAACTGATATTAACAGAAAAAAGATATTCACAAATATTTCACGATATAAAGAATAATATATTGTATCAATATATTACAATATATTGAAAAATACAGAAGGAATTGCCTTATAAAGATATATTAAAATATATTCAAATGTATATCTTGATGTATGTAATTTTATATTCAGCAATATACTTCATAATATATAATTTTTATTTATTTATTTATTTAAAAAATTCAAAAGTAGAAAAATGTATGTATAATTCTTAAACATGCATAAAGTTTCAGTAATGTTTTCATTGCAATATACCAATATATACCATATATATATATATATATATATATATATATATATATATATATATTTTTTTTTTTTTTTTTTTTTTTTTCCGTGAGGGCAATGGTCCCTAGGTCCCTAGTAGGACTACACTGGTTCCTAGACGGTACCAAAGGGTTGATCACTTTGATCAAAAGTATGTCAACACTTGACCTGACCTGTGGTTCTTCCCTGAATTGTATGTACAGTAATTACAGTATCTGTAAGATCTTTGTACGCTCTATCCACAGTACAGTATATGATCTGCCTTTACCCGAACTCATCATGGCAGTTTCCTCGTGCAGGATGCCGGCAGACGGGTTTTACCGAGGTTGAGCGTGAAAGAACCCGAGTGGCCTGGACAGAGCTTTGACTCCGATCCTGCTGAATACCGTCAGGGTGAACCGTGCCCCGGGCTTCCTCTGCCAACATCAGCGGCTAATCTTACTACCACTTTTGCGGATGAATGGGCACAAATCTCCACAGCCGCGGTCCAAAACCTAGTGCAAAGCCCTCCTAGAAACCCAGGAACGTGAGGAGTGTAATGCTAAGACTTACACAGAGAGAGACAGCGAGAGATAAAACGTAGTATATAATGTCAGGTCAGGTCGGCAGTCCACATTTTATTTTCGCCTAAAAAAGTTTATATAAAGAATATATTACATTTTAGGATTTTTACAAACATATGCACGCCCGCACAAACAAAGATTTAATTAGAGAGTTCGCGAGCAGTGTCTGCCTCGTTTCTGCCAGCGCATCCACGAGCCCGACTAAATGTCAAACGAACAATCTAAATGTCCAAAACTTATTTAATTAGTCCAGCCAGCGTCGGCCTCGGTTGCTATACTTTAATTGGACTAAATTTGACCTCGGTTTGACCGTGAACGTTGGACACACAGGTTCGACTATACGAACTTTAAACCAGTGCACCTCCTCTATGTACAGTAAACATACGGTAGCATCTCTTACTGTAAGTCACGGGTTTCTTCTCACATATAACGAGCAGACGGATAGCTTTCGGAATCTTCCAGCTACACAGGATCTTTAATAAATATCCAGGGAGGGACACGATGCGACAGTAAGCCACAGTAGCTGTTAATAGAAAGGCTTTTTTTTTTTGTTGTTGTTTTTCAGTAGACACGGATGAGCCACGGTGGTGTACTTCATACAAGGCCACACAGGAGCAATAAAAGCAGAGCAGTGCCATTACAAACCCTTCACAACGAGTCTGTTTGGAGCTTTCGCTATTTGTTTCAGACGGCTTCTCTCTCACTGTCTCTCTTTCTCTTTCTCTCTCTTTTTTCCGTGGGACAGAGCGCAGACCCGGTGCACGACCTGTTGCTGAATATGATCACGTGGGTGGGCATCCTGCTGTCGCTCGTCTGCCTGCTCATCTGCATCTTCACCTTCTGCTTCTTCCGAGGCCTGCAGAGCGACCGCAACACCATCCACAAGAACCTGTGCATTTCGCTGTTCATCGCCGAGACGCTCTTCCTGACCGGCATCAACCACACCGACCAGCCTGTAAGACTCGACTTCTCTCATGCGCGCACAAACACGCGACACTTTGTCGGCCATAGTTTCGGATTCACAAACCAAACAAAACCTGTAATTGAATTTTGGAGCTTCTCTTAAACTGACGCTTGACACACTGGTGAACATCAGCTAATATCATCTCCTGGAGCAGGGTGAGTATCTACAGTATGCTCCCTGTGCTTGGTTATTTTAATCTGTAGCGTCGTTTGTATGCATATGCGAAGAACCATTAATACACAATGGTCTAACATTTCATTTAAATCACTTACAGCACACACTGTGGTGTTTTGGACGGGGTCATGTGTGAAAATGATTCCTCATGCTCCCAGAACTGGAATATACCCGTGCAATCAGAGGAGGCGTGATACAGGTGTGATATCCTGGTCGTTCAGTTGCTGAGCCTAGACCTGACAAAGACAATGAACCCCTGAAGGAATCAGAACACTGCCTCCAGAGGCGTGTACAGAGGCCACTATGCCTTAGGCATGGGAATCACCAGGGCTCTCCCGATACGATATCATCGCGATACTGTAGGTGCCGATTCGATTTGTATCACGATATACATCCAGATTCAATTTTTATTTTATTTTATTTTTTTTATCAGATACAGGATGCTATGCTGTGTAAATAGTTTAGAGTGCGCCACCTGTAGGATTATAGAGGAACTGTGACATTTTACCACCTCAAATGCGAACAAACAGTATATAAATGAAAAATTCTTTAAAAAAAATTTTTAGATTTTGGAGTCAGTGCGATGTTACGTGAAAAAAAAAAGGAAAAATCCATTCATTTACTTTTTTTTTTTTTTTTTTTTTGGGCAATTCACGTAACATCGTTTCCCTTCTTCTTACTCCGGTGCATACATCGCCCTGGAGAAGAGATTATTTCTGTTGCTCCAAAATCCACTCCAAAAGTTTATGCTCCCTACCAAATTAAGCGATTGTTTTTTATTAATTTTTCCTGATTTGTCTTGCTAACCAGTGGTTTTCTTATAGACACACAGCTGTTTAGTTCCAATCCTGTTAGTGTTCTCATCACATTGTGTGTGTGTGTGTGTGTGTGTGTGTGTGTGTGTGTGTGTGTGTGTGTATGGAAATGCTCTTAATTTTGACCACATTTTTATCACAAAGTTGTCGGTTCAGCACTGTCCTTCCAGCGCTTTAATAATGCCTTGGACAGTTTTTAACCCAACCCCGAGGAATTTCAGCGTTCTCCTTAGTTGTTTTCGTTGCTTGATTGAGGCCCTTTCTGAAATTGCTGATTACAAGCAGTGTATTTTTGCATTAATTCAACAATTTTCATTGCAAATTATATTACTGACAACAACTTGAGTGAAAAGTCGACTATTTACATGAATTTATGAATATAACTCTGTTTTCTTTGTACAAAGCAGTTAACTTGGGTAAAATATCACCTTTTCTTACATTTACTATACATAGGGACCTAGAAAGTGTTGGATTATAAATATTAAACATTCAATATATTGATTATTATTTATATATTTAATTTTCAGTAATCTGATTGAAACATTTTTTAGTTCTTAGGTTTATTTCCAAATTTATGTAAAAAAAGAAAAGAAAATGTAATCACAGAATTTTGGGTCCTACCGTTATGTTGCCCCATTTTAATAACCACCAGCTGCCACTGGGGCATGTGCCCACGTTAATCCGTCCACACTTAGCTTAGAGAATAGATGCTCTCGTCTTTAGCTAAAAATTTCACTCAGGAATTTTACCATTAGCTATTTTTACAGCGTGAAATAGAAGAAAAAAAAAAGCCAGACACCGTATGTCTACCTTGGAGTCTCTCTCTTTCTTCACTCTTGCCACTTAATTCCTTCCCCACAAGAAAAAAAAAAAGGCAGTTGAAAATCACCCGCTGATTCTTCTGCTAGGCGGCCGACATGCGAGGAGGAAGTGATTCGAGGCGAGGGATTTGATGCCGAGGCTGAGGTTGCTCAGCTCAGTGGAGGACCGAACAGCTGATTTCTGAGTGTCACCAGAGTCTCCTCGTGCCACAGAGCTAATTTGCTTGCGAGAGCTTCTGCAGCGTGAGGGCCATCATCGTGTCTGTAGTGCACGGAAAAGACGGGTTGATGGGGGTTCCGGAGGTGACATGATGTGTGAATGGAATTGAAATGGTAAAAGTGAGGAGCAGGCGAGCCTTTTGCATGCCGTCTCCTCTAAGGCGGCGTTACTTATTGAACGTTTAATTTCAGTCCGTCACAATAAAACAGAAAGGATGTCATTACAGAATGAAGAGATTAAGTAATGCCAGGTATATACCTAATAATTGATTTTTAAAAAATCACACTTACAGTAGCAAGGTTTCAACCAGTGTTAGGCAAGCTGACTATTTTTGCCACCATGTGTTAAACTCACACTCACTCATCTTCTATACCGCTTAATCCTGTATTCAGGGTCACAGGGGGCCTGGAGCCAATCCCAGGAGACTTAGGGCACAAGGCAGGGTACACCCTGGACAGGGTGCCAATCCGTCGCAAGGCACACACACACACACACACACACACTACGGCCAATTTGGGATCGCCAATTAACCTAACCTGCATGTCTTTGGACTGTGGGAGGAAACCGGAGTACCTTAAGGAAACCCACCAAGCACGGGGAGAACATGCAAACTCCATGCACACAGAGACGGGAATCGAACCCGGACCCTGGAGGTGCAAGGTGACAGCGCTAACCACTACACCACCGTGCTGCCTAAACTCGCATCTTATCTGACGTAATATTTTCAGAATGATGGTCAAAAATAGACTAAAAAAGAAACATGACTATGTTTTGTTCAAATGCGTTTAAATAAATAAATTTAAAAAAAATTAAAATTAAACTTTAGAAAGGAAAAAATATATATATAATATATAATAAATAATTGAAAAAAATGTTTAAAAAAAGATTTTAAAATTTATTCAGAGTTAAATCTGAAGAGTTAAACCCCTATTCTCTTGATTACTTATTAGTATTATTAACTTATTATTTATGTACAGTACGTACTAATAAACACGGATCTTCTCCCACACAACGGCGAAGTTGAGTTCAGCATTTATTCGCCACGTATACCTTCCTGCACAGTGAAATTCTTTATTCTTTGCATATCCCTGCTTTTTGTTAGCAGGCCGGGGTCAGAGCGCAGGTTCAGCCATTATACGGCACCCCTGGAGCAGGCAGGGTAAAGGGCCTTGCTCAAGGGCCCAACAGAGGCAACCGGCGACCTTCTGATGAGTAACTCACAGCCTTAACACGCTGAGTCAGCCCCACCTAGCTTTTGTAACTACTGCCTAACTTGTCCCTCGCTGTCTTGCTAAGATTTTTATAATTTTGTTAAGCATTCTTTAGGAAACAAAGACTAATGCACCTCCTGTTCATAACTGTACTTGTATCATTTATCGATCCACCATCAACACCACTTATTGTTTTTAGGTTCACAAAGAATCTGAAGTTTATTGCCAGGAACTCGGGGCACAAGGAAGGGTAAATCACGCAGTCATACATCATGGGCAATTTGCGAATGCACCGCATGTTTTAGTACCATGGTACCCAGAGGAAACCTCTTCTTTATGTAAACTGTACGAAGAATAAACCCTGGAGATGCTAGTCAACGGTGCAACGCGCAGCGCTCCCACGTCACCGTAATCGTCTTGCGTAGTTTTAATTAAATTTTCTTTGTTTATTTAAAATAATTTGGGCCATCATATTGCAATCCAATCGATAATTGCAATTAGTTATTTGATGGTCATTCTTCAACAACAAATAACATGTTCAAATAGCGATGTGACATCGCTCGCCGATTCCTAACAAGCCTCATCAGTAATTGAGTCAGTAACGGTGCAGGCTGAAAATCCTCCAGGCGCTAAGCATCATCCCTAAACACCAGTGATGTGAAGGGTTAAACACTATAGATCAGGGTTAATGGTTAATCCCCTCAGGGAAGAATCTCATTATCAACCCCACCAGGGAGGAGGAGGAGCGGGAGGGTGCGGTGGCGGGTGGAGTGGCATATGAGGTGCATCCCCTTTACATCGCCAACTCTCGGCTTGAGCCTGACCTTCATCTGTTCATCATCTCTGGAGTCTTATTTATGTTTTGCCATTTACATGAAGAACTGCTTAATCACTTAATCGGTTGTTCTCCGGTCGTTGTGTTCGAGCTCACCCACTCACATCAATGACTTTGGAGCTCTTTATGTAATGATAATGCTCGCTGCGAGAGAATGTGTCATGGCACATTGCTTCAGAGATGCTGCGCAGAAACAAAACTGTTGTGATTTTTTTTTTTACGTAGTTGCATCTTCCGTTCTCCGAATGACGGTCACTGTTTTTTTTTTTTTTTTTTTAATATCATTTATTATTTTTTTTTACTGAAGCCATATGGCTAATGTTGATGACAGGATATGAGAATGCAGCCTCTGTGTATTGATATGCTTCGCGGAATCATCGAAATGGGCCTTTACGGATATAATTAGCACGACCAACAAATCAGAATCCGCCATTTATCCAACCCTAAATTGTCTCGCAAAGAATTACCAGGTTTATTTCTTCCTCTTTCTTTCTTTGCACACTCGAGAGGAATTAATGTATGAAGGCGGTGGTTGGTGAAGGCGTTGAAGAAGCACCGTCCTATTCTGGCCATCGGTCAAGCCTCCGAGATCGAAACGATCGATAGATGATAAAGACAGACACATCAAGAACAAGTTTATTTTCATTTCCATTTCCATCACTTTTCTTTCTTTCCATCACTTTTCTTTGGTTGTTGCTCAAAAAGTGTTGAGCGAAGTCTCAGTCTGATGATTTATTTCTAAACGCCATTTAAAGGCAGATTTAGGATGTCGGGACTTTTGATTTCTCTCTCTCTCTCTCTCTATAATCCCCTGCTACACTAATGCACTTATCCCAGTGTTTCACTAGTGCTTGGACACCATCAAGGTAGAAAGTTTTCTCAGCCATGATCGGTCTGCCTGCTTCACGTCTGAAACACTGGCCTCCCAGGAACTCCTTGAATGGCCCAAACATGTGGAAATGACTTGACGTCTTCTGTAAATGTCAATCAGTTGTGCGCCATCATCAAGCCCCGGTTTGACTCGAACGCCCCTTGTACGATTAGTCATATTAGCGTCGCATGGATGTACTGTACAGGTGTTTCTAATAACGTGGACGCTGTGCGTGCGTAGCTTCATCACAGAGGATAATATTCTGCGTAAAGATGGCACGCTGGGTGTGAAAGTTCCTGTAATAGAAGAATGTCATGTTTGACGAATGAGCTCTAAACTTCATAGTTTTAATTTAATTAGCGAGACGAGAGGAGATGGACATCATCCATCAAAGTCCACTTAGGATGAAGACTGCTGGACTTACAATGTGCGTTTGTGTGTGTGTGTTTGTGACTCTTCCTTCTAATTCAATATCACTACTAATTAAATCTCCCTCACACCCTGTTTCTCACGCAGATCGTGTGCGCCGTGTTCGCCGCGCTGCTGCATTTCTTCTTCCTGGCGGCGTTCACGTGGATGTTCCTGGAAGGCGTGCAGCTTTACATCATGCTGGTGGAGGTGTTCGAGAGCGAGCACTCCCGCAAGCGCTACTTCTACCTGGCCGGATACGGCATCCCGGCTCTCGTGGTGGCCGTTTCTGCTGCCGTGGACTACAGGAGCTACGGCACAGAGAGAGTGTGAGTGGGACATGAACATAAACACACACATATGGCTTTCTTCTTGTTTTTTTTTTTTTTTTAGTGGGAAAGGTCTTTGATCTGAGATTCTGCTGAGTTTAACAGTTGTGTGTGTGCATGTGAGTTTGTGTTTGAGCATAGTTTGTGTACAGAACCAAACAGCTGTAACACATGTGTGTTTTGCTCCAGGGTGTGAATGAGAATGAGAATGAGAAACATGGAAAATATTTTTCCTGCGCGTTTGTACATGAAAAGCTTATTAACTTCGAACGACCTACTTTTAAACGCAGGCAAGTTGAACAGTTCACAGTTGTCTATAAGTATGCAATTTTATATACTGCCCCCAGTGTTCATGTTGGGTATTGCAGCAACTCTAGCTCTTCGTTTTAATCGGATGTTGTTCATATCTGACTCAAATGAATCGAGTCAGTCTGAGACACCTTTTTTTTATTTTTGCTTTTTTGTAAGAGGAAACAGCAGAGATTCAGCCCACCTGTGAATTATCGCTATAGATTTTTCCCCAGAACACACACCGAGTTATCGAAGAACAGTTTGTTCTTCCTTACAAAAGTGTGCTAAAGCATAGAAGCACAAACCTACAGATAGAAGCAGAAACTCACAGTGCAGAGGTGAGCACTATGGACACAGAGAGAGAAAGAGAGAGAGAGAGAGAGATGCTGACACTAAATATTCTCTCTGTATTCTGAAGAAACAGTACTGCATTCAACATAATTCATAACAACTGCTTAACCAGGCTTTGAAGAAATATTGCAGCTGGCAATCAAGTAGAGTGTGTATGTATGAGAGTGTGTGTGTGTGTGTGTGTGTGTGTGTGTGTGTGTGTGTGTGTGTGTGTGTGTGTGTGTGTGAGCACAGGATATGTAATGCAGTTTGATCTTCAACAAACTCCTTTCGCCTTTGTTTTCACTCGTGTCATTCCGTACGAAATTCTCTACCTTACGAAATCTCTCAGACGGTCCTCTTTGACCATGTGGGCGTGGCCTTGTGTTTAAATAAACTCGACTGATTGCCTAAGATTGTCAGCGACAAACTGATCATGACAACACAAGAAGCGAACATCGCTTCTTCGTCATGTTTTTGAACATGAAATTTACAGTACTTACGATTGTCGCTGATCAAGTCAGACCATTCAGGGTGAGGTGATGCATTTTATTCTGATTAGTGAAATAATAGAGTCAATATAGCTATTGATCCTGGTTTATCTACATATTGTTAATAAAAATATTTTTTCAGTAGTAACTTTCAGTAGAAACTTCACTAGATGAAAGGCCTGATCCTTGAAAATTTTCACGTTTGTGCTATTAAAGGAGTTCCTGGGAGGCCAGTGTTTCAGAAATGAATCAGGCGCTCCGAGAAAACAGTGTAGTGAAACACTGGTATAATACATTACTGTAGCAGGGGATTATATAGAGAAATAAATATAGTTTTGACTTAATCTTACAACAGTGTTCTGTTATTCTGCAAAATCAAAAGTCCAAGTTTGACTTGAATGTCCCTAAAAGTTATTCAATATTGTGGAACATTTAAAAATGAAAGGTAGTTACTTATATTCAAATATCTTAAAAAGGCTATTCTTTCACTAGCCACTTTTTAATAAGATAAGAATAAATGCCACTTGTCATATTACCAAGAAACTAGAAATTCATGACAGTTGTAGAAAGTTAAAAAAAGACCTGACTTCCGGGGGCTCCTTCCCTAAATGCTAAGTAAATGTTTTTTTAGGTAGAACTCGACCATATCAATAAAAAAACAGAATTTTTTTTGTTTGCTTATTAAATGTGGAGCATCTGCCATGCAAGTGCCTGTGATTTATTAGTTACTATAGAAACAATACCATATTATAATATGTGCATCACAACATATTTGAGATTTGTCTTGCTCCAGAAGTATTGTCAGAGCCGTTGTGGCACACGATTTATCAACATTTTCCTGCGAATTTACCCACGCTGTGTCTTAAATAAATATATTTATGCATATATGTATATAGATTTGATACTGTAGGTAAGGCTGTGAAAAGGTGCTTTTGTTGGTTAACTGAGGTGTCCTAACAGTTTGAGCGAGGCGCGATGAGTAAGAAGTTAATGTCTGCGCCGAGGCCGTCATTTCCAATGCAGCGGAAATTAGGAGGTGAATAATTTAACAAGTGGGCGCTCATGGATCAGGGTCTCATGTGGCCAGCGAAACTGCGTTCGATCTGTTATTCCCCATCAGCCATCCACCACTTTATATGCGCAGAAGGCTTCGCGTGTGCGTGCGGCCGGCGCAGTTGCCGGATTGTGTTTAATCCCCTCTCCATCTTTCTTCTCTTCTCAGGTGCTGGTTGCGTCTGGACACGTATTTCATCTGGAGTTTTATCGGGCCTGCTACTCTAATCATTATGGTAAACACTTGTTAATGAACCTGCATCGTTAGTTCCCTTTGAGTAATTTGTTTCTCTTGAGAGATTCTTTTTTTTGTTTGCTTGTTATATAGTCATGATAATATTAAGAGCCACTTTTTTTTTTCCTGAATCACAGCAGCTTTGCGAAGTTTAGTCAAAGCTATATAAAGATATATTATGATCAGCCATGGTTTAGTTGTTCTGTCGGTGTTTTACTGTCTGTTTTCCAGTTGAACGTCATCTTCCTAGGCATCGCCTTGTACAAAATGTTCCATCACACGGCCATCCTGAAGCCCGACTCTGGCTGCCTGGACAACATTAAGTAAGTTTCACGAAGCCTCGTACTTTGGTCGGTTTGTATCTCGCCGGTAGACGTGTGCATCTTTATAATGATGCTTTATCCGCTATATCACAAGCAGACGGGTGCACAACCTTTGATATTTTCCCCTGGCTTCAAAGGTTAAGTAACAATCGTAAGGCCTAAAGGTATTCCGTAGAGCACGATGCATTATGGGAAGAGGTGAAAGGCATCAAATTGAGAAGGGGGATAGCGGTTGGCCGGGATTAACATCTGCAGGTGTACATGCGTATAAATATTCATGAAAGAACACTTTGGAGAGGCAGAGAGCCGTAATGACTTTATGAATATGTGCCGTTATTGATGTTGCTGCTTTCGAGGTTTAATGAAAAGCAGTGAGTCACTGTGACTGATATCACAGACGTGTGAACAGGTCACTTCACAAGGAAAAGCTGAGAAACGTTGCTTTTTGATAAACGTCCTTCCAGCAAGTCAGAGAAAGGGAATGATGCTCAAGATAAAAATGTCTGTTTTTCTCTCACATAAACGTGATGAGACGTTCATAATCAGAATTGAGGTTTCGACTAATGCAGCATGAACTAATAGGACACCATGCGTTACGTGGCTTTGGTCAATATTAATCAAGATGAATGAGAAGCTGATACATTTCTAGTTTTTAAATAAAAATCTTTAGATTTTTTAATCTTAGTCATGATGAGTTTTTGTTGTTTTCTTCAGCCATATTCGAATGATTACATTTTCCAAAACAAAATGTCCTACAGTACATATGTAGTCAGGATACATCATGCATCATGTGAGTCTTTTAAAGTCTGTTTGAATCGAAGGCCAAACAGAATGGCTTTAATCGCTTTCAAAGCACAAACATTAACCCTGCTGTTGAGTTCATATCTCTCATGAATTTGCTATTAATCATAGCCAGCAGCGAGGTTTCCACTGAACTGACGTATTCTGACTTCGCTTTGTGTTACGACTCCAAACTTCCAAACTGCAATATCTCAATTAAAATCAATAAACTAAAAGTCAATAATGTTGCATTAAATTAGAGTTCATGATTGAATTGGAGTGGATGAATTCTCACACGCAGCCCAAGCAAAGGCGTTTGGTCTGTCTGATTAATTAGGCAGCCGGCACGGTGCTGATACGCCTTTGATAACGTCTTAGATGAAACTGGATAATTTTGTAATCAGACGTCCTATTCATGCTGATAATTAGATGATTATAGTCTCCTGTTTTCACAAGGCTAATTCACCAGGCGCAATTTGAACTGTTTGATTAGAGGCTAAAAAAAGAAAAGCGCACAGGGAAAGAAAGGAGTAACAAAAAAATAATAAATGTTGTATGGGTATGTGTACCTCTTAATGTTTCTTCATATCAAAAATTACAAATCATTTAAAGCTTATTTATTTACAGAATAGTTGTTTGAATGAGATTCCCATCTTGCTAACTTTGTTTACCTCAGACCTAGAATTGTTTTTACATGTACCTCAGTTTCAGCTAATTAGCTTATGCATTTTCTTATTGCTAGCTTACTAGCTACTTTTTTTTTCAAGCCCAGGTAATTAGCTACAGTTTTTTTGTTTGTTTGTTTGTTTGTTTGTTTTGTTTTTTGCCTCAGATGTAGCTTGCTAGCTACATTTTATTTAGGCCCACCTTATTATGTAAATATCCCTGGGACCTAATCAACCAATTATATTTTTGTTATTTCTGTGCATATTGTATATATCTTTCTCCTTTTACTACATTTTCCTTTATTTTTATTTATTAGCTAGAGTACCTATTTCCTCAGGTCTAGCTTGTTAGCTAAAGTTTCCTCAGACCTAGCATGCTAACTACATTTTAGTCAGACCCAGCTCATGAGCTTCATTTTTTCAGACCTTAACTGTTACAGTAGCTATTCTCAGACCTGGCATGTTAGCTATATTTCAGACCCAGTGTATTAGCTACATTCTCCTTGATCAAAACTGCTACCTATATTTTCCTGAGACATGGCTTTTTTCAGCTAAATTTCCCTCAGACCTAGCTTTTTAGGTAGATTTTTCTCAGGCCCAGTTTATTAACTACATTTGTCTGTATCTTCATAAATAGTTACCTAAATAGCTAGATGTATGTTTCTTAGATCTAGTGTATTAACTTAATCTCCCTTTGACCTAAATTGTTAGCTAAATTTTTCTCAGATAGCTACAGCATTCTTCAAACATAGCTTGCCAACTACATTTTAGTCAAACGCAGCCTATTTGCTACATTTTCCTCAGTCCAAGCTACAGGTTCACCAGACCTAAATTGCTAGCTGCATTTTCCTTAGACTTAGCTACAGGTTCATTAGACCTGCCTTGTTAGCTACGTTTTCATCAGACCTAGCTTGTTAATTATAGCATTCGTCTATCGTAGCTCGCCAACCACATTTTTGTCAGACCCAGCTTATTAGCTACATTTTCCTCAGACATAAATTGCTAGCTACATTTTCCTTAGAGCTAGCTTTAGGTTTATCTGACCTATATTGTTAGCTACTGTTTCCTCAGACAAGCTTGTTAGTTAAAATATTCTTTAGACCTAGCTTGTGTACTAGCTACATTTTAAATCAGACCCAGCTTATTAACTACATTTTAGTCACATTTAACAAGTTAGGTACAATTATTTCTGACATAGCTTGGGTAACTATTTTTTCTCACACCTTCTGTCAAACATAGTCACCCATCAACCAAAATATGTATGTAGAACTCAGTTTAGCCTCCTCTTTTATATGGTTAATTAACCAGGCACCAGAACATCAGGCCCATTCTGGGTCTAGGGAAAAAGAGTAAAAGACAAAAAGAAACTCTCTGTGTGGGTGTCCTCTTCGTCCTGCTCTGTTCATTGTTTCTGTATTGACCTATGCGCTTTGCTTTTTCTATGATATGATTTATAAAGCTATTTGAAATGGCGTGTGTAAACCATGAAGCCGGCCTACGCTTAGCTCGCCCAGCTCCTCTGGGTCACAACCTTTCTATCTCATCTCTGACACCTGTTAAATTCAGATGTATGCCTTTGTTTCTGAGAGAATGTGTTGACCTGCCATAACACAAGGATGGGTTTGTTGTGAAGAGCGCGGCTGGATGGCTCAATTGTCCCCATTACAGCACTGCAGCTGAGCCGATCAGAAGTCTGGGTAATAAAGCACATTTGATCCACACATACAGAGGATTTAGATTTAATAAGCACAGCAGTTTTAGAGATGGCCAGTTGTGCTTCTCTCATTACTAAGCATTAAGTAGGATTATATGTGCCAATATGGGCCTCCAATTTGACAGAATGCACCAAGATTGAGTCTTTTGTCATTGCAGGAATATTCAAGACTATAAAGCTTAGGAATCAATGACACACGGCATTGAGAGTCATACTGTCTATGTTTCAATTCAATCAACAATGAGTGTCTGATTTGATTTGACAAATAATGGTGCCTGAAATGCTGAAATACAACCCAAAATAAACCTGTATAAAGATAACCTTTTTAACAGAATTTTAAAATTGTGAAGCATAAAGAAAAGTAGCTAATGATTTGTCAGAGACATTCTGGCTTGGGGACACAGTAACCTTTCACACAATTTAAAGATCAACATTTATTTGAAGCTCGTTTAATAGCTCATTTATGCTAACAAACCATGACAGAAATGAAGGCCAGGTGTGTCATATCAATTTATTGCTAGCTGCATTTTCCAAGTCCTGACTTGCTAGGGTTAGGGTTCAGAGACTAGGGTTCAGGTACCCTCCTCAGTAACCCTAGTACCCTAGTAACCCTCCTCTGGGTTACTAGCTACTGTATATTTTTCTCAGACATTGCTTGCTAGCTTTTCCATCCTTGAGACTCACAGTACCTTGTTAGCTACATTTTCTTCAGCTCTAGCTTGCTATCCATTTTTCCCCCTCAGGCTATTTACTTTAGACCTACTGTAGCTTGCTAAGCTTGCTAGTTATATATTTTTTAGGCACAGCTAATCAGGTTCAATTACCTCAGACCTAACTTGCTAGATATATTCAAGATAAAGTAAATCTAAATTACTAGCTACATTTTTCAAAAAAATAAATTCAGTCAAAACATACTTCAGATCATGCAGGAAACTTGATTTTTAAAAGTAGAAAATTAACATTATTGTTAAAAATGGGATCCTTTGAGGTATGGTGGCTAGCACTGCTGGGTGTAGGTAGATTGGCATTTCCAAATTGCCCATACATTATACTTTTATTAACCAATGAGCTGTTAGCCACCCAGGCAGGGTTGCTAACATGGATTTTTTTATTTTTATAATTTTTTCATCATTTAATTTGATCACACTCTCCCCACTCTCATACATTCTCATAAATGTTGCCCTGTGAAATACAAGGTAGAAAAAATATTTAAAAAAACATGTTATCTGAGCCGTTTATTTTAAACAAGGCGGCTACATTTTGTTCAAGCCTAGATGTTAGCTATAGTTTCCTCAGACCTAGCTTGTTAGCTACATTTTCTTCAAACCTGGCTTGCTACTAATATTTTAGACAAATCTTGCTTGGTAGCTAGCGTGTCAGCTACACTTTCCCCAAGCAATTTAGCAAGACCTAAATTGCTTGCTAAATGCTCCTTAGATCTAGCTACAGATTTATCAGATCTAAATTGTTAGCTACCTACATTAGCTTGTGAAGTATTTTAGTCAAAGTCTGGCTTCATTTGAGTCATTGAAAGTACTTTTAAAATACTAAATATTGTTGTTGGTCGAAAGATATATTTCAGTTGTAATGTTAGGTATATTTTTATAATTTAGTAAAATTACTCAAACTTTGCTTGTTTGCTACATTTCCCTCAGACCTACAGTAGGTTATTAGCTACATTTTGTCTTTTTATTAACTTAAGAAACATAAGGCAGTTAACCTATTTCAGAAACCAAATTCTCCATATTTTTGCTTTAAGCATTTTACAGTAAGCGTTTCCCTCAGTAGCAGTTACTAATATGACCAGGGCTCGATTTGTGGGGGGATGTGGGGGGGGTGCATCCCCCCCTGTTGAAAAAAATGACAAAAACCATCCCGTCTGTAAAACCACCATCCTTTCAGGCATTGAGATGCAGCGAGCACCAGCCCCCTTACCATCCTCTTTAGATTAATAATGCTGTGTATTATGTAAAATGAAATATTAAAACTCTCTACATATGATCATCTACGAACTATAAATACTGTAACGCGCTGATCACATGCTCACGCGAAATTACGTACGCATTTTCGCAATGGCCAAGAGAACATTTCACGCACAGCTTTTGACATATTTCACAAAGAAGAGAACTAAAGGTAGGATACGCACAAATCCTCTCAGCGGAGACGTGATGAAAACGAAGGACTCAGTTTAATATGGGAGTTTTCAAAATGACTGACAGCTTTAATGATTATAAAAGACGAGTTCTTTACCCAATTTGTGTAATTTCGTTCTGAATTTAAAGTAGAGGTTCTGTTTGTTCATTAGACTTTGTGGCTTCACCTAAGGTACAAAAGGGTCAAAAATAGATTTTTAAATGCCATAATAGTAATAGTAATTTGATGATTTGTGTGTGTGTGAGAGAGAGAGAGAGAGAGAGAGAGAGAGAGAGAGAGACTGGTGCATAGTCATACAAAACTACAGTACTATTAAGTTAAATAATTTAATAACTAATATTTATGTAGGTTTTTATTCTACTCTTATAATCCTTCTCAGATGGAAGCCATGGAAAGGATCAAATGAAACTTTTGACAATTTTGCATGTGTTTTGTTTTGATGGCTCCAAGTTAATTTCGTTAAGCTTACATTTTGTTAATAAAATTGTTTTTAAAAAATGTGACATATTTCGTATATTTTTGTATGGTAAGTTGTAGGTTGTAAAAAATAAAATACTTGACCACACCATCCCCCTTGATTATTATTTTTTTTACAATTCGAACACTGAATGACTACTGCGCAGATTTGAAAAGCCACAGTAGCTGGGCAGGAGTGATAACTTGGTTGGTAACATCACTAGCGTTACTGTTGTATAATTGTTCGCGTCCCAAAAAAATAAAGACCATTTCTTAAGAGCGTCACTATCTTGAGCTCTAATAGGCTTTAAAGGCCCGTTGATTAGTTATTAGGATTCCGCTCTGTTGTAACACACACAGGTTCTGACAGGGCGTGAACTAATTTGCGCTTCCGAACCGATTCGATTGAGTTTGTTGCGAAACATGTTTTGTCTTGTCTCTTGGCTCGAGCTGTGTCATGCTTCATTGTGCATGAGTTTTTTTTTTTGTTTTTTTTTGTCTATTGTGTTTCTGCATGAGTCAGTTTGATTTATGCCTATTTCACTGTCACTGCTCAGGACTATTACCAATTCTTTTTGTGTGTTTTTCTTTTTTAGTCTTTGCATTTTTCCCTGTCTCTGCTCCTTTTTTGCCTTTCAGCCCCTCGGAAGTATGATGACTGCGTTATACACTGGACTGTAGTAAAGTGGCATTGGTTTTAGCTTCCCCCCCCCTTCAGTCCTGTTTTTCCATTGTGGACTTTCTCGTGTCCATTATCCAGCCTCTACACCCTGCATCTCGCAAAATCAATACGCAGTCTTATTCATCACGGATCCTCTCTCTTTTACGAACTGTTTTTCCATTCTGCAACAGCACGAGATAGCGAGTGTATTGTCTTGAAGAATAAAGCCGTCCATTCGGAGCGCTCCTTTCAGGCATTGAGATGCGGCGAGCATCTAACGAGCCCTCTGTCTAACGAGATCTCCGGCTCGATTTGCCAGGGGTGAGGCTAATGAGAAGTCGCTGTCTTCAAGAGAGGGAAAAAAAAAAAAAAAAAAAACGCAAAGCAGTTTGATAATTACTGCTGAGCTGCCTAGAAGACTGATCTCACATTCACACCACACTTTTTTCTTGGATTTTTTTTTTTTAACTATCAGCAGCTTAACTGCAGGTGCAAAAAGCCTCTTTTTTTCATTTGATTTCTCCTCCTCTTTTTTTTTTCCCCCTGCCATTCTTTTTTTTTCTGTCTAACTCAATTACCACAAGCATTCGAATGCAGATTTGCTCATTTTGGGGCGTCGTGGAATTACGGGTATAAATTGCCTCAAATTTGCTTTAATCGTTTTAAACACATTTTGAGACGCTCTTGTGGTAATTCGCTTTGATTTTTCATATTTAACCCAGACTATTAGCCCAGTGGCAGCGCTACCTGAGAGAGAGAGAGAGAGAGAGAGAGAGAGAGTAGTTTAGGCGTTATTATTCACAAGCTGTAGAGCCACGCGCTCTTATTTGCTTAAACGCCCAGCAGGAAGACTTCTCAACGTATTAGATGATAACTTTCAAATTCAATTAAACTTCAAATGCAGCTTTTTTTTCTTCTTCCTTTCCCCCTAAAAATCCATTGGAAGTACTTTGTGCACGTGTGTGTTTGTGTGTATGTGTTTACGAATCTTTGAAAGTAGAGATTTCTAATAACCGGAAATAGTTTTGACGATTTCGTCCCTTCAGATCAAAGAAAGAGAGACGGCGCACTGCGTTATATAACTTAACAGACGGATGAGAGAATGTCACTTCTTCATATCCTCCAGGGAAGAATGAGACCGCGAGATCTAAATCCACGTCTGAAGTGGCTTGGCAGAAGTCTGAAGGATAAAGCACAAGGCTTTCCTCTTACAAGATGTTTTGTTCCAGTGGGTGCTGGTAATGAGGAAGATTACCTTGATTTTTTTTTTCTTCTTTTTTTTTCCCCTGGCCTTATGAATGCAGCATCAAGGAATTTGCAGATAGCTGTGCGAGGAAATAAGGACCAATGTGATGAAGCTGAGTCACCGGAAGCTGATTAGTTTCCAAGAATCCTATCTGTTGTGTTTTATTTCTTCAACATGTTTTGCATTTTTGCGATTCCTTCCGACCAATCCAATCAGATTTGAGAGTTAAACGATGCCGAGGCATAAATACCTTTATCACTTGCTCTCGTTCCTCCGTCTACGCTCACATTAGCACGCTGCCACAGACCAAAGGTCAATTCTCTCTCTCCCTCCCCTCTCTTCCTCCCTTTCTCTCTCTCTCTCTCTCGCTCTCTCTCATAGAGTGCGCGTTCAGGGGCTAGTCAGGCTGATGAAGTATCCTTCCCTGCAGGTCATTAAGACAGACCCAGCAAAATGATGCTTAATGGCCTCCTCACTAATTCCATAAATCATTTATTTGGCTCAGCACCTGCTCAAGCTATTAAACACCAACGTTAGGACTGTGTGTGTGTGTGTGTGTGTGTGTGTGTGTGTGTGTGTGTGTGTGTGTGTGTGGATCATTGCCTCCAGCAATGGCAATAAGGCTTCTCCCTGTTCTACGCTATATTTCTAAGCTCTTGCAACATATCCAGAGCTAACACAAGAGCATCTCGGTCTCTTTCCGAGACGAGTTATAACACGCCGACGAGGAGGAAAACCTTCCCGGGATGAGAATATAACACACTATTAACCACAGGTTTCACTCTGTTAGAGCTTGTGCAGCAAAGAAGGTGCTCTCGTACACCCGAGTCGCTCCGTGTTGGCCAGAAGATTGAGCTGTAATACACGGGTCTCACTCTGTTTATCATGTATAACGTGATAGACATACTGTATAATCTACCTGTCTCACATTATATCAGAGCTTCATTAACCTGGAACGCTATAACTCATCTGTCTCATGCACTATCGGAGAAAAAAAATCGGTGTTTTTTTTCTTTATTGGAGCCTGTAAAGGGAGGATCTTGCTTTTATTGATGTTTATATACCAAAGAATGAGCTGCAACCCACCTGTCTCACCTTTTATAACAAGAACACATCTGTCTTGGAACCTGTGCATCACTCAGAGCTTAAACACACCCGTTTCACTTTGTAACACACCTGTCTCACTGTCTTTCAGGGAATGTGTATGCACATCTGTATACTCGCCCTCTAATAATACTTTTTTTTTAATAGTACAAACACTGTAGCAATACCTGTCTCACTGTCTATCAGGGCATGTGTAACACAGTCAGAGTTATTCAACATCTGTCTCATTCTCTAGGTGGGCCTAGGGATATGCATAAAACATCTGTCTTGCTTTTATGTTCATCTGTGTAACCAAGAAAGCGTCAAACGCACCTGTCTCACCCTTTAACAATACGTTTGAAATAAACCTCACATACGGTATTGTTAGTATGTATAACATCAAAAGTCGTAACCCACCTGTCTCACTTCTTGCAAACAGAGCAAGAGCTGTCTCGCTCTATTTATTATCAATTACGTCTCGCCCCATTCCTAAATTCTTATCCTTTTATTTGCGCCTTGTTTTCTTTACTACCCACGACGCGACTCTTCATTTTTCTTCCTTTTATTAAGTACGTTTTCGTCATCCTTCCTCTTCCTTCTCTTATGCCCATTTTGATTTAAAAAGGAAGTACGTTCAAGGAACCTCTTCTTCATTTCCCGCACCTTATCCCCCGATGATGAAAATAGCACCCGCGCTTCTTGTCGCCGCGACTCGGCGTCTCATTCAGAGCGCAATATGGAGGCCTGTCACTCAAGCCGAGATCCCTTCCTTTCTCATTTGCCACATATTTGCCACCTCGCTCAGTCGTTTTCATAACTTCCGCGGTACGAGATGCCTCAGCTCAAGCAATCATCCACCCTACACCATCACCCCACCCCAGGTTTCCCACTCAACCCATTACATGGTGCTATTAATATCACTGCTATATAATATCACTAATATCACATTGTGTTTATGTATATACAGTACTGTGTAAAAGTCTTCGGCACCATATTATCTGTAGTACAAATTTTGTTATATACGTTTTTTTTGTCTGCATTATTATGTACAAGACCATTCCCTACAAAGATACTCTAAAATTAATGAGTAAATAACATTACAGAGGAATATTTGCATGTCTGTAAAGAAAGCGACCAGAGAGCTCATATTCTCCAGCATGCTCAGTAAAACCTAACAGCTGTTTTATTTAGAATACTGCGCACATCTGTACCGGACACTATGTTACCGCTTATGTTCAAGCAAAGAGTTTCCACATCAGATATTGACCGTTTATTGTTTATTTTATTACTTAGTGCTTTTTTTATAGAAGTTTCTTTTGATGTAGAAATGTTTTCAAAAGCATCATTGCATATATCTTTTGTTTGGATGTTCCCAAGACTTTTGCACAGTACTGTAAATAAAACAGCTGTTAGGTTTTACTGAGCATGCTGGAGAATAGGAGTTCATACTCGCTCCTTTCTAGTTTCATACAAAACCCAGGAGTCTA
>JAAGKR010001920.1:9758-25407 GCA_011419295.1 Clarias macrocephalus
CCCCCCCCCCCCCCCCCCCACACACAGTACAGACACAGTCCTGGTCACAAACTGGCCTCGCACCTACCACTTCCCACAGCGAGAACTCGGGGTGATCAAAGACCGCGCGAAGGGCCTCAATGAACCGGGCATAGCTTGTCGTGACTCCGCCCCCGGCGCTCCAAACGGTGGTGGACCAGTCCATGGCTGACCCTGTGAGCTGTTGCGTGACGAAGCTGACGCGTTGGTGTTCGGACAGGTCAGGGAACTCCGCCAGGTACAGCTCACATGCCAGCAGAAACTGCTTACACCCCTCAGGATTCCCCGCATACCTTTCTGGGGGTGCCGGACGTAGTGCCGCAGCTTCGGGGTGTCGGGGAGGAAACGATGCGGGAGCTCGAGCCGACATAAGCCGACTCACGCTGAACGCGAGGTCATGCACGGCCCGTGCCAAGCTGTCAATCTCGCGTTGCTGGCTGCGGTGATACTGCTGCAGCGCCGTGTCCTCGTCTGAGAGGGGTGTCCCTGCTGCATCCTGGAGGGTCTGTTCATCTGTCATGTTTGTCCTGTCTTCCGAATAAGCGGATGCAAATGCAGGAAGTTTGTTTCAAAAGAAGTTTTATTTCTGGCTCTCGTAAAACAAAATTAAAGAACTTAAACAAAAAACAAAGGAGCTCCTGGCTGGAGCTGCGAGCGAGCATGTAGAGTCACAAAGTCCTGAAGCAACTAAATGGCGCCGAGCCGGCGTACTAAATCAGCATGCACCTTTGTTCGAAAGAGCCATGAATTTGACCTCGTTCAGCTCCGGAATGGCCCCCTTCCTGGGTGCGCCTCGCTCGACAGCCACAGCTCAGTCCTGAGTGGAAGAGATACGAGAGTAAGCACACAAACACACTTGTAGAGAGCCCTTGAGACAAGACAGAGGGTGAAGAGACAGGGGGTTATGGGAGCGGCTGGCATAAATAGCAGACACACAAGGAGGACACAGGTGAACTTCATGAAGTGCTAATTGTGCAATACATTATACGCAGACACACCAGGGGGAGACAAAGAGGCGGCTCAGTAATCCGGCGAGCCAGATCTTAACCCCCGGGACTGCGGTGGTACAGATGTGACAAATTTGAATAAATAGACTAGTAGATATGAAATTTTAAGGGGTTGAATATAAAACCTATTGTCTTATTTATGAACCTAAAGAGAGCAGCTTTTCATTTGCCATGGGGGCCGCAACCGGGGGGCGGCCGCCAATAGACAGACACTGTCACTTTGGGTGAGAGATGCTATTGCCCTAGCCTATGAGGCGCGTGGTCACACTTCACCTCTGGGAATCAGGGCTCATTCAACCAGGGGGGTTGCCTCAACAATTGCTCTGGCAAGAGGCGTCCCCCTGCAGCAGGTGTGTGATGTGGCAGGCTGGTCCTCTCCGCACACGTTTGTTAGATTTGATAGTCTGGATGTCAATGCTTCTCCGGGCTTGCGGACCCTCAAGTCAGCATCCCAGAGCTAGGTCTGAGACCTCCTTGGCTGTTGTGTCTGGGGTCCAGACATTTGCAGTGCGGCGGCATTGGTATTCTTGTTCCCATAGCGTTTTCACGCAGCATCGAGTGTAGCTTTTGAAAGGGAACATCTCGGGTTATTTATCTGTAACGCTGTTCCCTGATAAAGTGGGAACGAGATGCTGCGCTTCGATGCGGCACTGCTGGCATGCCTGGACGTTCTTTCAGACAAAATTGACTTGAGGATGTTTCCGGTTCACTCCTATTTATAACCTGCAGGTGCACCTTATCGGATGACGTCAACCGACTGAGGTAAGCCAAAGTATTTGATATACACAGGCTTCACAACCGGAAAACAAAGAGGTGTTGCCATAGCGTTTTCACGCAGCATCTTGTTCCCGCTTTATCAGGGAACAGGGTTACAGCTAAGTAACCCGAGATGTTCCCAACACTGATTGAAGTCATTGCATCAGAAAGTATTTTTCACATTTTGACAGTTCACAGTTTCACAGTTTGCAACTAAAAGCAGCAGTATTGTCAAAGAATTAACAGATAAATGTTTGACATTATTGGCTCCCACACAGTTTATTCCATCGTACAGCCTCATAGGTGTGTTGTTTAAATTGCTAATCAATATACATTTAAAGTTATATGCTGTTTTCTGGTTACATTTTTCTGATTGTACTTGAACATTGAAAAAGGTTTATACAGTAAATAGTATGTGTGTGATCAAGAAGACTTGATCTTCACTTGATTCTGAACAAGCCAAATATGTGTTAAACATCTATGGGGGCTGAGCCCCCCCTTAATTGAAAATACAGGAAACGCCCCTGGCATTAGCCCAACGCGCCTTAAACCCTGAGCTGCCACTACCACTGTGCATTTCCTCTTCATGTCTGAATGATTTCATGTCAGAAGTAATTATAAAAAACTATAAACTGGTCAGATTGAAGAAATTCTCTCTCCGTGTGGTCTTTATTTTTAGATGTAGTTCTACAGTAACTTAGTTTCTAACCACAGCCGTACAAGTGTACAAGTGGATCAATACACGCATTACTAGATAATGTAAAACACGCATAAGATAGAAAGTAGGCTGAGAAAAAAGAGCTTGGAGTTAACTGTACTTAAGCTTAAAAAATGTAATGCATTTTAATTTTTAAACATTTATGTTGCATTGTTGTAGAGTGTTTTGTATCTTTGTTCCTGTAGGCTGCGCTCTCTCTACTGATAATGTGACAGAAATCACACGACGCAGAGGTGATTCAGTGCTGTTACCCTGCTCCTGCTCTGACCTGAACACCAAACCTCAGAAACTCACCTGGGAGACTGGAAGAACAGGACGTCTGAAGGAAGTGTTAAATGATGAGCACTACAGTGGCAGACTTCAGCTGTTTAATAACATTTCTGCTGCTAATCTGTCTCTGCTCATATCTGACCTGAGAGTAGAGGACCAGGGATACTACAGGTGCAGCACTGAGAAGGAAAGCAGAGACATCAAGATTTATGTTAATGGTAAAGTATTTAAATACACAAACAAACATGTCTGCACTGGTTACCAAAACTAAAGTAAAATAATCTCATTGTCAAAATGTAACACATCAGTATCAAGTGCAAAATGCATACAGTACCTAAATCAGCTTGATCAGCTTGAAGCAACTTGATATTTAATGGGAAACTTGATAAGCCTTCATATAGCACACTTTAAAAGTTATATTTGTTATTGTAGAAGTGTTGTTATTTACAAGCAGGGAATATTAATAATTGCAGTACTTTTATTTATAACTGTAAATTAAAATAACTGTTCTGTTTACAGGCTGTGAGCTGGTGAAGAAGACAGAGGTAGAGGATGTGACTGTGTTCACAGGAGAATTTGTAGTTCTGCCCTGCGTCTGCACTGACATACAGGACAAACCACAGGGTCTAAAATGGGAGTTTTATAGAAACAATCAATATCAGGAAATTTACCCTAAACAGACTGAACATCACAGAAACAGAGTCAAACTGGTCAGTAACAACTCTCCAGGAAACCTCTCTCTACTCATATCACACCTGACTGAAGAGGACCAGGGAGACTACAGATGTTCTGTACAGGCTGATAGGAGAGATTTCAGACTATTTGTTAAAGGTACATTTAATGATTGTCATGTTAAAGGTACATTTATTGATAAAGGTACATTAAAGGTCATTAAAGGTACCTTTGCTAAAGGTACATTTAATGATGACCTCGCTTTACTTCTCTGCCATTTGTTAACAGTGATTAAAAACAGTCCTTAGTTTTATTATGATTTGAGTTTCTTATCTGTAGAAAGAAGAGAAACTTCAACACACTGGAGGAAAACAGACACAAAACCTCGGTCAGAACAGCCTCAGAGTAAAATAACACACTCTCCACCTGCATCATCCTCAACAACATTGGAACAAGGTAAAGAGTAGATTTCATCACTACTCACATAAGCCTTAATAAAAGCTTTAATTGGTATTGGTATCGATATTTTTCATAGAATTTTTATGTTAAGTTCAAGACTGATACAGAGTATGTATACTTGTATGACAATGGGACAAAACCAATGTTGGGGATGTTACTTTTGAAAGTAACTAATTACATTACAAAATTACTGTCATTAAAAAGTCATCTGTTACATTACAGCGTTACTTTCTGATTAAAGTAACTAGTTCAAGTACTTTTCCATTGCTGAAAATTAAAACTCCTTGCGCTCATGCCAGTCTCGCTTTTTTTCCATTAAAACTGTGTTATCGCTGTGTTTATGCGTTTGTTGTGAAACTTAAAAAGTGAGTCCGTTAATATATGCTCATGCCAGTCTCAGAGCGATTCATTTTTGTCCTGTTAAAACAGTGTTTCCGTTGTGTGTGTGTGTGTGTGTGTGTGTGTGTTTGTTGTGAATCTTAAAAAGCAAGGTGGGGAGAGGGAGGAGGAGTGTTACTGTGTAAAACGAGGCAAGGGGATTCCACACACACACACACACTGCGCGCACCAACGGAAAAACGTATCTGTCAGGATTTATTTGTACTTTTTTTAAACGTAAAGTGCAGATTAATTTGTTTTATTTTCATTTCATAGTTTGTATTAATTATTTTTATGTATTTATTTTTGGGGGCTGTGGAACGAATAATTTGAGCTTATATTATTTCTTATGGGAAATGATGATTTGGTTTACGAGTGTTTTGGAATACGAGCCCACTTCCGGAACGAATTATGCTCGTAATCCAAGGTTCCACTGTACTTGTTACATTAAAAAAGTAATTCAACTACTCTAGCACGTTACTGTGTAACGTATTACACCCAACACTGGACAAAACACATTAAATCTGTCTCTGTTTAGACCAGTTGTCAAGTTTCAGAAACATTACAGAAATCAGTTTTTTTTTCCCGCAATTTTACTCTTCCCTGGCCAACAACTTCCCACAACAACTTGCGCCCACAGGTCCTACACAAGGAAACACAGGCTCGATTCTACATATTAAATGAGCAAGAGACGTGGGTACCAAAATATAGTATGTTTTATTAATCCAATTAAAATGTATTTTATTAAATAGAATTAAACACCTAAAATGAAACTACTTGCTACTGAGTCTCTAAAATACACATAGACCACGAACAAAAAAAAGTTTACAGGGCTGTGGCCAACTGATATCAACCTCCTGAAGAGGCATACATTTTAATTATCCCACACTTAGTGCATGCGATTAAACACTCGCATAATACCCAGTGAGATTACTGTTGATCAACACAGTACAACACTGCACACATGTCAAGACAGCACTACCACCAAGTGTGGAAAATCTGTTCCCTGTTTTTTGTGTTGGACCCACAGCACCTGTAATTAAATAAACCAAAAGCAACTAATACCCCCCCAAAAAATTAATATTCAAAAAGAAAAAGCAAATGAATAAACTAAAGACAAAATACAGACATACACATACAAATCAAAAGGAAATTAACAGATGGTAAAGTTAATATAACTCTAATGTATGCTCAGCATACAGTATAACATGGAGGATTATAAGGCCTTATATTAACAGATGCTAAAATATAAGGCCAAGATGAACCATGCACCAAAGGAAAAGGAAAAACAACTAATATGTGAAAAGAAAAGTAAATTTGTCACGACCTGCCAAGCCACAGCTCTGTCATGATTACATAGGCACTCCTGTTCCACGTTCCCAACCGCCCTTTATATCTCACTGCCTCACCTTCTGCTCTCCACACACCTGTGCGCCATCATTAATCATCTCCCTTACCTATTTGAACCACACACTGACATCACCATGTCGCCAGATTATTGAGTGCCTTCCAATGCTGCACACAGAGCTCACACACCAGGTTCCGCATTCACACGCAGCACTCTCTCAGCTCGCGCAGCTTCCCGACAATATATATATTATATATTTTAGGTTTGTGTGTGTGTGTGTGTGTGTGTGTGTGTGTGTGTGTGTGTGTGTGTGGCATTTTAATTCAAATCCAACATTTTAACCCATTAAGGAAATTCGTCTTTAATTAAATTCTTAAATTTAAGATTGACCTGATATCAACTTGATAACTAGCAAATGCTATTAAATGCCACATATGTGTACCCCATGGGGTAAGCATGAACACCAAAATATATATACAGTACAGACCAAAAGTTTGGACACACCTTCTCATTCAAAGAGTTTGAATTTATATTATGGCAAGAAAAAAGCAGCTAAGTAAAGAAAAACCAGTGGCCATCATTACTTTAAGAAATGAAGGTCAGTCAGTCCGAAAACTTTGGAAAACTTTGAAAGTGTCCCCAAGTGCAGTCACAAAAACCATCGAGCGCTACAAAGAAACTGGCTCACATGCGGAACCGCCCCAGGAAAGGAAGACCGAGAGTCGCCTCTGCTGCGGAGGATAAGTTCATCCGAGTCACCAGCCTCAGAAATCGCAGGTTAACAGCAGCTCAGATCAGAGAGCAGGTCAATGCCACACAGAGTTCTAGCAGCAGACACGTCTCTAGAACAACTGTTAAGAGGAGACTGTGTGAATCAGGCCTTCATGGTAGAATATCTGCCTAGAAACCACTGCTAAGGACAGGCAACAAGCAGAAGAGACGCGTTTGGGCTAAAGAACACAATAAAGAACACAATAAAGAACTCAATAAAGAAAATTCTTTGAATGAGAAGGTGTGTCCAAACTTTTGGTCTGTACTGTATGTTTTTTTTCTCTCTCTTGTTATGGTACCTTTACTACCATTTAAAACTATTTATTATAATAAGTGGTGCAGAAGTGTATAATAAACCGAAAAGATAAACACAAAAAAGATGGACAGCTATTTATTTAATTATCATTTTAAATATTTATCAACAACATCCATCCATCAATTCAGTATGTCTGCATTTTAATCGATAAATCACATGCATTTTAATCACTCTATACACAACCTATGATTTCACTTATGCTATTTTACAAATGGAATATCTTTTATGTTACACTCTAAAACTGCCGGGTTAAATGTTAAAGTGCTGGTCTATTTTATCTATTTATTATTATTTAGTAGATTGCCTGTTAGAAATACCCCAAATGAAATGAATCCGTTGTTTTAACCACTGCAGAGCTAATTAATCAGCGGTAATTTTTTCATTACTACTATTAATGATAATAATACTGAATGGAGAAAGTGCAGTCAAATAAGTAGGAGAGGAGAGTATTACAGGAGAGAAGAAAATTAAGAATAAATACATATCAGTATTTAAAGTTTGAGCTTGACACGTTTATGAGATCTGTCGCTTCCTGTCAATGGGCGCCTAAGAGAGAGAACACATGTTTGGCTTCAGTAGACACACAATACTTCAGATTAAAACACGACCGCCCCCTACAGGTAATGAACGGCATTTGGACAGCTTCCCGCGAGCTGCCGCGGAAGCGCGCGAGATCTCTTTTCAAGAAACGTGCGTTCTTAATGGCCAGATCTGTAACTACCCTGCCACACATCGTTTGAATAAATTTGGTCTTAAAGGAATAAATAAATAATGCAGTAATATTTCTTAATATGCCACTCTTCTGTCTCTGGGAGAGTACATGTTTGGACAAAAAAAAAGAGTCAAACCAAATTTGCCCCTTTGTCCTTGTGTTCAGACAATGAAGGTGAAGGCAAAGCACCGGGGCAGGATCATAGCTAAAAGGGGAATCAGCAATGGCTGTTGTATTTTAATTAGCTTTTTTTCTTTTGAGATTTCCCATATCTTACAATGTGATATTAGTGTGGAAATGTCTTGCACCTCCAGGGACTGGGTTCGATTCCCATCTCGGTGTGCATAGAATTTGCATGTTCTCCCCGTGCTTGGTTTGCTTCCTCCGGACTTTGTTCCCAGACTCAAAGACCTCACAGCTGCTGCACAGTACTGGGGGTACTGATCTCACAATGGGAGGCAGTCCTTTTATTATTTTACATTGCAACTAATTACAACTTAAGTAAAGAAAAGCAATATATGGTAAATAATTAGAACTAAGCAAAGGGCTAAAAGGAAAATAAAATAATACAAAGCCTTGTGAACTTAAATTAACAATGCATGGTAACACTGCCTAAGAACATAATCGAAATACAGCAGAACTCTTTTATACCCTGGTCCTGTGACTCATGTCCTATCAGCCTTACCCTACTAACCGTTTATCAGATTCTTGCCTTATAAGGTATATACTGATGCACTAAGCTGCTCTCTACTTCCTCTGAATATTTTTAACATAATCAGCAGAATCCATATTCTTGTCTTGTGTCTCACTAACTGCTAAACATTACACCGTCCAATAGATCTTAGTTGTGAAGAACCTCGCTGCTAACATTAACATTGCAAATGTCAACTGATTCTTTCTTCACAAATGTTGCAGTGATGTCTGGCAGAATGGTCTCTGCAGCATTTCCTCTCGCCAGAGCTTTTCACATCTTTTTAAGACGTCTTCGTTGCAAGAGCTCGCCCTGCTTTGATGTCTAGACCATTTTCAGCTCTACCCAATACATCTCCTATACTGTAGTGAGCTTGGACATATCACAACTTAAAACATTAGCACATTCCATAACAGCTCCCTCTCCAGGATGTACCCCGCCTCGTGGCCTAAGCCTCCTGGGATGGGCTCCAGCCCCCGCGACCCTGTATACAGGATAAAGCGTTATAGATGATGAGATGAATGAGTGTATCAAAAAGTAAAAAAAAAAAAAAGATGAATTTTTTTTTTAATGTCATTGAATGTATTTGGTGTTAAAGTATTAACAATAACCCACAGTTAAGTCTACATAAAATGCTGTTGTTTAAACTGTATGAAGAGTTCATAAGTATTGAAAAATGTCTGTTAGTAATTACAAAAAAAAAAAAAATAGTTTGAAAACTTGTTTCTATTCTGTGTGTTTTATTAGTTTTCAGCATTCTTGCAGTTATGTTTTTGGTGATGTCCGGTGTATTGGCATTTATTTGTTGGAAAGACAGAGGTACCCCCCCCACACACACACACACAACACACAATAAAATGTTCTAATATTAAATTGATTAAATTCTGTAGTTAGTACTAAAGTTGTGATTTTTGTCTTTTTGTCTTTAGGAGGAAGATGTGGAGGGAATGTAATTACTGAACAACGTCAGGACTGTAAGAGTAAACAGAATGATCAGGTTAGTGCACATAAACCCTTGGGGACACTGACCATTGTTAAAAGTGCTATATAAATAAAATTTCATTGAAATAAATAAACCCTTAGCCCAGCTGTTTTTATTGGCAGGCAGCATCTGTTTTGATCTAGACAAACAAAACAAAACAAAACAAAAAAATATCATTTATAATAAACAAAATATAAAATGTTCATCATCACAGACTCACAGTATGCAGAATGTTCTCTTGCCATGCGCCTGAAAAAACTCCTTGAATGCCCCATCATCCATCCCTGGCAGTCTTTACCAAGAATTTCCTGGCATGCTGCATTTATTACATCCAGGATGGTTCCTGATCATGTGATAGATGGTCAAATACCTTCCATCTCAATAAAAGA
Source organism: Clarias macrocephalus (assembly GCA_011419295.1). NCBI lineage: Eukaryota > Metazoa > Chordata > Actinopteri > Siluriformes > Clariidae > Clarias > Clarias macrocephalus. Next base: position 19,246 of record JAAGKR010001920.1, read on the forward strand.
AAAAAAAACTATAGGGTTAAGCAGTGGTCAGTAAGAAGGTGAAATGCCATACTGTCCCATATGATTACAAATGTTGACATACACAAGCATATGCAAATCAGTTCAATTTGCAGCTCTACTGTAAATTGCAATCCAGTCATCTGCCTCTGTCTTTTGAAGGGTCTATGTTTGGATAAAAATTAATCCAAGGTTGTCCTCTGTGGAATTATGGTAATGAAGGTAAAGACAAAACACCAGGGCAGGTATTATTAGCTAATATGTTCCTGGTGGTTGTGTGAGTTAGAACATTTTTTTTTTAATGTTGCCATTGATTGGACCCCTGAGGAAGGCCCCTAACCCTCAACTGTTTAGATATATAAAGACAAACTGTAAAAGAACCAAAACCTACATATGTGTATGTGCATAATGTTCCTGTTCTGTCTGTCCACAGACTGTATCTGATGTCACATACTCTACTATAATTTACATTAACACAGCCGGAGCAGCACGGGTCCAGATCAACGCTGGAGAGAAAACTGAATATGCCAGCATTATAACAAACTGATCCACAGTAAATGTATAGAATAATACTGAAACTATACAGTTTAGTAAATACAGATGATGTTGGGCACATGATTTACAATATTTAATTTGTGTTTTCTTTTTTTCTGCATAAATAGTTGGTTTAATCATATATTGTGTGCTGATGAATTGTTGAAAATTATTTTGGAATGTACATGTCATTTTATATCTTTGTGTATCATTCTTATAACAGGATAAAAAGAATAATGTCATAAATGGCTGTTTCGTGTAAGATAACTATAGTAGTTCCTGTTTGTGTCAAAAAAGTGGAAAAGTTGGACTAAATGGGTTTTCTGAGAAATTATTCTAATCCTCCTTATAGTTTGTTAAGGGATATACAACAGTGTGCTTGTTAATTGGTGCAATATTGCAATATTGGTTAACTGGTGTTGTGAGAAAGAGGATGTCGTAGTGTAGGCATTCTCCCATCAGTTCTCAAGTGTGACCCCCCCCCCCCCCCCCCAGGTATTATTGTAATATACTGTATTAGTTCAAACCTGCCCCAGTGAAAAAAAACAAACATATATTACAAATATATTGAAATCTTCGATAGTACATTGCAAATATACTAACAAAAACTTAGTTGAACTGCAACATTGTTATAGATCTGTCACACCTCCAGCCAAACAGAGAACAGAGTAGGGTCAATTTCATCCAGTCAGAAACAAAAGTAAGTGGCTGTGTGTACTAACGTACATACCTGACAGTAATTAATCAAGTTAAAGTATATATTTAATGTATTACAAGTACATTACAGAAATTATTACTGTTTTAAAAATACATGATTTATATACTCTGAATATATTCTTATTGCAGCAGTAGCATGTTGGTATACTTCTAGTTATACTTCTAAAACAGTACACTTTGTGATTAATAAAAATATACTTTATTATATCATACAGTATACACAGTCTTCTATAATACTGTATTGCAAATGTGTTACCAGTACACTAAAGGTATTTAGGATAATTTTCAAATGTTGAAAAATTACCTAAGAAAAACCATAAAATTTACTTTATACAGGTGAAAATAAAAGAATAACGATACGAACTAACACACAATTATGCAGTTTCCACCTTGAATTCAAACTAAAATCGAAGGCCTAGGGAGACAATCAGAAAACAGAATGTGCTCATCGCCAGTTTCTGATTGGCTGGTGTTGCGCCGATTCTGGTCTCTGGTTGGAGCTGCAGCCAGACTAATGACTAATATACTTGAAGTTTATTTAAATTACAAAGTATAAATTTTGAACTAAGTACATTGTACAAGTTGTAACAGACGCTGGCTGTGATGTCTCTGTAATTGTTAAAACAGCAGAGATATTTTATTTTGGATATTTCTAACTGGTATTCTTTGATATAATATGATTATAGTATAATATATAGCGGCTGTGTGATGCATCCTGAACTCTGTGTTCCAGACTCTTTGGTGGAGGCCTCATCTGTAAAATTCTGAACAATTTTATAATATTAAATAAAGTTTTATTGTTCTTGTTCTTAAATTAATTGAAGTAAATTAAATTATAATTATTAAAATAGTAAAATAAATAGTTCAATGGTTTAAATAATTAAATAGTTAAAATATTAAGATGGGGAATGTTTGATGTCATGTGGGCATTATAAGATTTGTGTTGAAAACTTTTAAATAAAAAGTGGTAGCTGGCTTAAACATAGATGCAGGGTTATTTTTATAGTCTATATAGAAATGCTTTATTAATTGTGGGCTATTGTTGTTAACTTACAATATTTGTTCATTTAATTTAAATGAGGTTTGGGGTCGGGGTGTTGAGCCGGCATCGTAATTCTCCCCCTTCATTTCCTACATAGACTAATCAGAGCTCAACCGCACACGAAGAAGAGCGCGCGGAGAAATTTTGTTTTACTAAATAATATTTATGCAGTATAATCAGGGCCTCTTATTTCTATTTATTGTAGGTTGTTGTTCTTTTAATGTTACTGTGTGTGCTTTACAATGTCAATATTTTCCATCTGTAAAATAGCATTAAAAAAATCATGGGTTGTATATAGAGTGATTAAAAACAATACAAGGCATGTTATAATAAGGAAACTTTCCATATCTTCCATTCCAGTGATTACAAAACAGTAACAATGTAATTTTTGAATCCGCAGAAGCTCAGTGGTCAGAGCACAACCTCTCGCGGGTGAGCCTTTCTCGGAATACGCCGTTTTCATGGGTATTAGACTAATTACTAGTATTAGACTAAGTAAGAATTAGTATTCAGTGCACACTGTTTGTTTCTCTGTTATGTTACAACTATATTATAACACTCAGAAAGACCTTTGGTTTGGGGTAAAGTGACCTAACTTTTTTCAGCAGAGTCTCTGTTTCACTGAATAATCCATTGTTCATGACTTTTCATGAATATGTAAGACCTATTGACACCTCTCAGGTGACACCACACACATACACACACACACACACACACACACACACACACACACACACAGGGGCAGGAAGCTCATTGCACTCGCGTGTGAATGAAAGAGCGCTGGCTTCGCTTTGAATATAGCGTTTACGGCAGAGGGGTATTTTAACCGTTTATTGTGCAACTGGCAACCCAGCATGTTAGTTAAGAGTGCTGCGTTCCGATCGGTAAGTAGTTTGTGAGAAGTAGACTGCACAGGGAGCAGGAAGCAAACTTTAAAGTACACTGCGGCATGGACAGCAGTAATCGGCACGCCACTGCTCTTTCTGTGGTATCCCGGATGTGAAGACCTGAATTTTAGCTACCTGAATTTTATTACCTGAATTTTGGCGACCTGAATTTGTAAGAGTGAAAAATAATAAAGATTGTATTTTTAACACTTGAAAAAAAATGTACTGCAATTTTGTAACTTGAATATTTTTGCATTGAATTTTAAATACTTGAATTACATTTTCATTTGAAATATACAACAATAAATTGAAGTGGCAAAAATTTCAAACATTGTAAATGCTCTAAGGATTTTTTTCAAGCCGGATCAAATTGCAATGCAAAAAATTCTAACATTTTTATTGCAACAAGTTTTTTTTTTTTTTCAGTTCATGTAATTTAACCTGCTATTTTGCTTTGAGAAATTTTGGCACTATTATACTTCCCTAACAAAATATAAGATGACACGAAACCTTACACGCGTAGCTTTTCTAATTAAACATGATAAAATCTAAAGGCTCACTGCGTTAAAATTTATTACATTTTTATTCTACATTTGTACTGTAATTTTAGTGCTATGATTATGAATTTGTTTAATTACAATGTTTCACTTGATTTTATCTGCTACTACGTGCACCTCTAAAGAAACTGCGGCTCATTAATCCTTGAGAGAATGAACTAAGGCCTGAGGCGTCGGTCTATAATTATATACCGCCACTCAGTGGTAAAAGCCAGCAAACGCCCAAACCCTTGCTGTCGCCATGAGACACAGCGGTAAAAGCATTATTCCGGTCCCATTAGCGTGTAGTGCAGTGGCGGCTTTGCGCGAACAAAATTTTAATTAAACTTTTAATACTCGCCTGTAAATAGCCATTTATCAGGAGATTAAGCATCATTACTACTAGTATAAAATAAAGGCATGACTCACATCACATCCAGTCAGCCAGCTCCGCTTGCCATAAGAAGGGGAAAAATAAAAAAATTATGTTAATATGAGTGTCTGAAAAAAGTCTTCATGATGTTACTATGCAGTTTTACACACATGCACAAAATTGCATGTATTTTATAGAATGCAAGTTTTTAGTAATGCTGTGTGCAATTATTGCCTTTTGCCATTAAGCATTGCACACTGTTAACGTGTTAACGCAAACACATCATATGCATGAAGAGACCGACGTGTGTGTCCCTGTCCCCTGGTTAAGACGTTGAGTTATCATTCACCTTCTGCTCAGGATGTAAAGCTGGTGTAGAAAACAGCTGATACACAGGCAGTTGATGATTTACATACAGTTCACTGTGAGAAGGAAAACACACAAGCATACATGTTGTAAGCAGTATGAACGCACATTTACACAGCTCTTTTCTTGACTGTTACATACATTGTGTAAGCACATAGATATCTATTCAGGAGATCTATGATAATGCCCCTGCTGAAAAAAACAGCATAGACCAGCATAACTGCTGGTATGCTGGTCACTTTACTGATGCTGGTCCACAGCATACCAGAATATATTTTGCTGGTATGCTGGTGACCAGCATTATAGTGCCATACTACTGTATGCTGTTCACCAACTCATCTAATGTTGGTATGGTATAAAAGCCAGAATACATGGAAGATTGTCATCCAATATGTAAAATATAAAACAGAATCAGTATAAAATCAGCTTTATTGGCCAACACAAACAATATTAACATTGTGTAATATGTAACAATATATACAATATGCACGTTTGTAACTATATGATAATTTAACAATGAATAGCAAATAGGTTTTGATAATAAAAAAAATAATAATAACAAAAACAAAACATGAAACCAACCTCTCAGGGACACTTTCACACAGTTACTTTCACACCACAGGAGTGTAAATTTTGTGAGCTTGGCCCTCACTCTTTATTTAGGGGTCTGCAGGTTTATGGGTCCTGAAGTAGTTCTGACATGTCCTGACATTTGTGTATTTTTCTTACTTATGAACATATAAATGTAACCTTACTTATAAACAAATAAATGTCACCTCTTTCACCTAGTGCAAAGTAAATGTCCAGGATTGAGGGAAGAGTGACACAGATGATCTTATACACAGAAGGCACATTTCTGGCATAGTGTAAATATGGCCGTGCAAACAGACATTCAATTCAATTGAATTAAATTTTATTTCTATAACGCTTTTAACAATGGTCATTGTCCCAAAGCAGCTTCACAGAAATGAAAAGAAAAAGAAAAAAAATTATGGAAGTGTACATATGTGTAAGAAAAATGTGTATAGATAATGAGATTGTCCCTGATGAGCAAGCCAAGGGTGACGGCGACAGTGGCAAGGAAAAACTCCCTATGATGGCAATAGGAAAAAACCTTGAGAGGAACCAGACTCAACAGGGAACCCATCCTCATCTGGGTGATAACAGATAACAGAAATTGTATAACATCATGTGTGTTATGCAGCTGAAAGTTCGATATAACAGAAGTTATTTAAATTAACACAAAGTCCAGTTCAGCACAGGAATGAGTCAGAAGGTGCAGAGGCCAGATCACTCTGGACTACTGGGAGCTAAGGAGCAGCATGTGTAGATCCAAACCAACATGAAGAAGAATCCAGCTGGAGCAGGTCCTTCTCTGGATGCCTCAGGAACCTCGCAGGTTTCTGTCTACTGTCTACTGAAGCTGGAACAATCTCCAGATGCCTCGGGGTGGGTGGAAAAATAAAGAGCAGGTGAAAAGAATTAGCGTGGTTGGCATTCAGGATAGATGTACTGGAGTATGAGGTAAATAAATTAATTATGTGTAGGCCAGATTAAAGAGATGTGTCTTGAGTCTACTTTTAAATTGGGAAACTGTGTCTGAGCCCCGAACACTGTCAGGAAGGCTATTCCAAAGTTTTGGAGCTAAATATGAAAATGCCCTACCTCCTTTTGTAGATTTTGATATTCTGGGAACTACCAGAAGTCCGG